>JAYKTE010415340.1:0-10528 GCA_036873565.1 Xipholeptos notoides
TAAGAGGAAGAAGATTTGTCCCAGTGGGTAGGCAGTCGGACTTCGGAATCGTAGTACGCGAGTTTAAATCCCAGTCGTTCCGTTTGAGTTCATATTCGGACTAAAACCGTTGGGAAAGTTATGAATCCTCAAATTCCTTTCAACTATTAGTTAAATAGGGCATATTTTGATATTTAAATAACTAGGTGTGTACAAAATCTAACGTTTACCAAAAGTGATTGTTCTCGACATTAAATGACCTAGAAATGATTGATGTGCCATAAAAACACAAACAATCAAACATTAACAAATAAAGTTCAGTTTATATATAAGGTTAGATAGACAGTTATGAAATAATTATCATATTGATAAATGCAGAAATATTGAACAATACACCCATAAATTCTTAAATGGAAAGAAACCCGCCCTCGATTGAGACAGGCAACGTGTTTTTACTCTTGTATGTTCATTTGACCTAACAAGTCGTTTGTTACAACAAATGCAATCGCCTGTGCGACATAACACCTCTTTGACTGAACAATCCAGACATCTCCTCGACAAAAAGCAATTTGACTCAAAATGACACTGTCTCATAAAGCATTCATGGCGATTCAATCCTATTTTCTTATTGTATTTTGCTATTTTGGCTTGTTTTTAACGAGACGCGAAAAAGAAACAATCATAACAAACTCACACATCTTCTTCCTCTTCTTCGTCGACGTAGACATTTTTTCTTATTATTGATTATTTTTTTAGTCCTTGCTAGTAGGTAGTTTTATTTTTAACTATATTTCTTTGTCTTTATTTTTGTTAAGTAAGAATTATTTTAATTTTATTTTAATGCAAACTAAAGCACACTCCAACGATATAATTTGAAAATCTTTATTTATGAATTTGGTAAGTCGAGGCCAGAAAATATTTTTGTCTGTGATTATTTGTGTGTCTTCCTCAAACGACATAGAGAGAACTCAATAAGGAGGCCATCATAATCACCATCATCATTTTTAAATTGTTTACTTAAAAAAAGGTTTTGGTGAAGCCAAAATTTCTTTGTTTCTGTTTTCATAATCTTATTTTCAGATATCGTCATCCACATCCTGAGGGTAGGATGGAACAATGCCATCCATTGTTATGACAATCACACTTTGACTCTGTTTACCTAAACTAGGTTGGATCCCCGGAGGTAATGAGTTAGAATTAGAGCTTATTGTTTATTACCGTTCTTTAACTTTATTTTTGCGGGTAGTCGGTCTTATAAGTCGTAATACGCAAGTTCGAAACCAGGTCGTTCTGTTTACCTCCACATTTTAAACAATATCTTGGGAACGTTATGAATCCCAACATTTCTTCAAGCTCTGGATTAAATAGAGTATATTGTGTGGTTAAATAGGAATTATGTGAAGACAAAAAGAAAGTTTATCCAAAACTGGTTGTTTACGGCATTGAATGACCAAAAAGGTAAATATGCCGTAAAACAAAGCAAACAAAGATCGATTGTTCTTGTTGTTACTGAACAGGAAGACCTGAATTAAAAACTGAGGTCTGTTGTTCATGTAGTTTGTGGAAAACCTTTGCACATACTGTATGTTAACAGCAGTCCAGAGAAGAGTGGATAGTGCTACACAAGACTTCATCGCGTTAAACAAAACTGTGTGTTGTAGTCTGATGGTCATATATGGTTTAATGACACTCATACGTCGAAATCATATATAGATAGATAGATGACTGGATAGACAATAGATACGAACTGATTGAGTTAAATAGTTTGAGAGATAGATAGATAGAGGCAGATAGATAAATAGATATATAGATTGATCAATGTATATATATATAGAAAGATAAAACGATTGATAGGTAGATAAATAAATGGACAGACAAAGAGGCAGACATATAGATAAATAGATACATTGATAGATAGACTCAATGTATGAGGTACATATATAAATAGATAGATAGACACAACGTAATAGATAGATAGATGGATAGATAAATAGATATATCCACAAACAGATAGATCAATCGATTGATATATCGATAGATAGATCGATACATTTTTCTGTTTAAAATCATTGAGAAACCTATAAGCCATTCAATAAGTGCATCAAATCACCCATAAAGAAATATCGAATATTAATGTATTCTTTAATTCTTTAAATGCAAATAACGCCATGTTAACATCTCGTATTTTACTTTAAGTAGTTTACGCAAAAATTGGCTGATTTCCAAACTGGCATTTAGAAAGTTTCGGTGAAGGAAACAATAAATTGAACAGTTATTTTAATATTGCTGATATTCAATTCCCATGTGTATAATTTATAGACAGGTGTATTTCCGCAATATTGGAGAATTTCCAGATTTCAAACCGGTAAAAGAAATTGTTTTTTTCCAGATGACTTATTCTCGGTGTTGATATTGATAGCAATGTACAATTTTATGAGCATCAAAGTACAACATAAATTAACACTTTGGTAGTGCCACAAAATAAACCACTGAAGGAAAATATCAAATACTAGAAGTATTGCCCGGCTTAACCTGGGCGCTTAACAAAAAAAATATAAATAAATAAATAAATTAGTTATCATTATTGTCAATGAAACCCTATTCGTAAAAAAAAAGTTGTAATGCTTAAAATATTTTTAATCTTAATAAAATTTATGTTCAAATGTCAGCTTTTTCTTCGAACGCTTAGCTAAAGACAAACGTGAAATACTGTTGGTAGGCGTTTGTTGAGAACCACATAAAGGTAAATTATTAAAATTTAAAAAAAAGTATATGTAAATCGATGTTTTTCCAACTAAAAACCAATTAGAAATGTTTCCCTAGGTCTGAATTTACTTTCTGTCAAATTCCAAGGCTGTAGACAAGGAATTAATGGATGTGTGTGGTAGGAAAAACCGCCTGCGCACATGTAATTTTCACTTTTTTAGGTATAAAAATGTAAAAACACTAGGTTGTAGCTCTCCTAGTTTTGATTTTAAAGTAACCAAAAATAATGGAGGATTCTTAACTAATGAACAAGTGCTAAATAAAAAGGCATTAGAAATGAATTGAGCTTATCGAATTTCAAGTTTTTGACTCAAATTTAGCAGAGTAGTTTGGTAGAGACAGCAATTGTACAATCTTACAATTGTGGCCTCGTAGTAGCTAAATTTGTGTCAAAATCGATTAAAAGGCTTTTCCACAGTCTGAATACACCGTATATGAAATTACACGTTTCTAGACCAAAAATTGGTAGGGTAATTTGCAAGAGACTTGCTTAAGCTCATACGCGCAGACACACACACATGTTTTCACTTTTAAAGTTATACAGATTAGATTACATTTTTTTAAAAGTCATTGGAAAGGGCATATCATTAACATTTTTGGGGAGGTCAAATTTGAGTAGTGGATAGACAGCAGGACATCGAAATCGTAATACACGAGTTTGAATTCCATTCGTTCCGTTTACATTAGCATTTGGACTAATACCATTTAAAAAGGTAGATTAGACAATTTTCACCCATGATTTAGTCTCAATTCGACCAGATCTTCTCTTCCCCGTGGTAGGGGAGGCCTTTAGGAATACAGTGATATGCATAAATCTTTTTTTGGCTGCGCTGGCTCTTGTCTGATTGTATTCCCAAGCCTATACATTAGTCGATTTTCCCCCATGTTTCAGTCTCAATTCGACCATATCGTCTCTTCCACGTCGTAGAGAGAGCTTTTAGGAATACGTAACTTCTTTTTGAGCATTGTCGGGTTGTTACTCTCAAACCCTCATTTGCCTTTTACCTAACTTTGAGATTTTTCATTTTTTGAGCGAAGAATCGGTTGAAATAGTTAAGTTAAGAAGCACATAACGTTTTCCCTGAAGTAAGACAAACTAAGGAATCTAATTACCTTTCACGTAATGCTGCCTTGGAAAAGAATAAATTTAGAAAAAAAAAGAAATGATAAAAACTGATAGTCGTACTGATATTTTTTTCTGTTAAAAGTGAAGCCCTCTCAGCAAAATACGCGCCTAAATTTTTAAAAATAGTAAGACATACATGTTTTATCCGAAGGTATTTTAAAGTAAAGCTTTTTGCGAGTTCCTGTTTTGATTATCCAATAATTGCTATTTTAGTGTTGAAATATTCCTTTAAAATTTGCAGGACGTTATAAGAATCCAAATATTTTAAAACTTCAATTTTGAAAGATCACGATTTTTATATGTTTCCATCAATAAAACAATAATTTTAAAACAATAATTCTAAAACATTGATATTCTAAGCAAGAAAAAAGAGAAGTGCGTGTTAAAGATAAAGGCTAATAATATTTAATGTTCACTATCTTACTACGACGAATGCTTATCCGCTGCCCCAAGTGTACCCCCATGATAGTTTTTTATTCAGATATACTTTCTTTTTATCAAGGGTAACTCATTTCTACAGGGTGCTCATAAAACACTCTTTTAGTTCAAATATTCATTATGTGATTTATTGTGTTCATAACATTACAAATTTGGTGTGCATATTTACAGAAATTAAGTTTCCTGTGTCATATATTTTTAGGATATAGGCAATTAATAGGTACTCATTGGCTCTTAATCTTTTTATGAACATTTGAAATCCAGGAGTGTTTCATGGTCACCCTGTATATTTTGCTGATTTAACTTACTGAGTGTCACTTGGGCTGTGACAATATGCATTTATTAAAGAATATTATTGTTATTACTTGACTATTTGGGGATTATACAATTTCTTTTAAAATCTGTACATATTAGTAGGACTGTGAGAATATGCTAATATAAAATAATATTTCTGTCACATTCTAATAACTAAGGTTGTGACAAGAATATTCTTTAATAAAAGCATATTGTCACAGCGCTTGTGATCAGACCAGTTGTGGACATTTTTTGCGGTAAGTTTTGTAACTCTTATAAACTAATTTTACCTAGCAGAACCTGTGTAAATTCCACGGTAGCTGATAACTTAAACGTCACATAAGCATGAACCTTGTCATCATCACATCAGAAAACAATGAGAGCTTCCTTCAACGGTACATTAGTTCAGATCAGACTACGAATTTAAACCAAGTTATTTTGAAGACAAATACAGAGAAAATCTGGAGATATTATAACAAGAAATAGAACTATACAGTGAGGCATTACTTGTTTCTTAATAGATTCAGATGGAATCAATTTAACCTAATATTTAACCAAAGTCAATTGTTTAAATCAGTTAGTAATAGCAATGAGAACTGTAGGAATAATCTTGTTATCCGATTAGAATGAGCCTAGCGTTTGTCTCATTTGCATGAAGTCCGGTCGGAGATTCTTAGCATATTGATATAGAGATTCTTTTTTAATCCAATGATATTTTTTACCATTGCTTACCCATTTCTATATTTTTCATATTTAATTTTATAAAAATGTCTCTGTGTGTGTGTTCTGGTGCGTAAATATCAACGGATCTATACATAGGATATTTTTACTTACTACTAATCTACATTCGATTAATTCTACACCTGAAAATTAGATGGGTTTGTACGCTTTCGACAGTGGATAGACAGTTGTACCTAGGAATCGTAATACGTGAGTTTGAATCTCAGTCGCTCTGTTTGGGTTTATATTTGTACTAATACTCTTTGGAAAGTTATGAATCCCAACATTCTTTCCAGATATAGATTAAATCAGGGTTTCCCAACCTTTTTCGGCAAACGCCCACCTCCCTAGAACACTCGGATACCTACTACTTCCCCCTGCCTACATGCATCCTTACATAATAATGTTAGTAGTAGTGGTAGTACATAATTAAAGTAAAAATAAATTACTGAATATTCATATAGTTTATTCAACAATATTCTACACTGTCAATCGAATGGGAACAGTAACAGCTATAAATAAAGTAAGTCAATTAATATATCATACCATTGCTAATACAGTAATCAGAATAATAACCACAGGACTCACTGTCACCGATCTATGTGCAGCTTGTGGTTGATGATCAGCAACAGGTTTTCGAATATTAGGTTTCATATTTGATAGAAAAAGTCTTAGATCACCACGTTTCACTACATAAATTCGGTTTCTATTTTTGGTTAGAATATTGTTTACGGCACTAAATCCTTTCTCCACTAAATATGATGATGGGAAGACAATAAAAAATAGCTTCACTTCACTCAACAATAGTGGAAACTTAGCACTGCAGTGTAACCACATTTCATTCATACCTTGTTTTCCAAAGAATGGACGAATTGGTTGAGAAACACCGAGTAATATTACTAGAAGCTCTCAGTCTTTCACCGCACCCCTAAAGGATCTCAGGGACCCCCTTTACGATAAATTTGGCGACTGCCCGCAGGAAGTCTCGTACCCCCCCCCCCAGTGGGCGGTACGAACCCCGCTGGGATACCCTGGATTAAATAGTGAATATAATAATAATAGTAATAGTAATAATAAAAATAATGAATAGACGCAGCGGGGTGAAAACCCAAGGAGATCCTACCCGGTAGAGTGTTTGACAGGCATAGCATAGAGCCTGCTGGAGCTCAGAGGAAACTTGCTGTCACACTGACTCCAGTAAAGACCACTGGTTGCTGGATGCACAAGCACGTGGTAATTAGTGTGGGATCCCATAATAAAATACCACTATTATCAATACTATACTACTATTACTACTACTACTACTCTTAATAATATTAATATTAGTAATAATAATAATATTGCAAAGCGCTGCTAAAATCCAAGTAGCAGGTGCGCGCAAATTACTCAGTGTTTTTTCGAAGGAATGTTTTGTTTGTTTGTTTTGTTTTACGGTATCTTAACCTTCTTATCTCATTTAATGCCGAGACCAATTACCTTTTTCATAAACCTTCTTTTTGGCACAAACATATTTTTTTTAATTAAACAATGTGTACTATTTAATCAATAGCTGCAGGAAACGTGGGAATTCATATCTTTCTCGAGAGTATTTGTCCAATTATGAACGTAGAGAGAACTTGTTCGATTGTAACACATGTATTACGATTCCAAAATCCGTCTGTCTACCAATTTGACGGATATACTTCCGCTGGTCGAGCACAAACACAAGTTAGGCACAAGGCCATTTATATGTGCTCTTTATATCCCTGGGCTTTTTTAATCGCCGTTGTCCTTCGCCTAGTTACGTTACTCTCTTAAGTTAACGAGCCTCAACCGCTTGGGACAGCTGAAAATGAATGCAATAGATTTGACTGGGATTTGAATTCTTGCAATACTATTCCAGAGTCCAAGCTTTTACCACTGCTCCAACCTAACTAACAATTCAAAGGAATCTAAACCTTTATTCAAAAAGACATTCCTTATTTTTTTTAATCAGCATTAAAAGGCTGGTTGCGATGAGCTTTTCATGTTCGGAATTCTGATATTTATGGGCATTCTTTAATAATAGGATTAGAAGACTTTCTTATTTATTGTGCTTTTTTTCTGTCGTTTTCAAGACCCTTCTTCAGAATCGATTAAGTAAATTGAAAAAGGGATTTCAAATTGCTTCATCGGAGTCTTTTCTAAAATTGTCAGTTAATTTGAAATATTTCCTGCTCAATTATCATAATGGATTCTGTAAAAAGAAAAATGCAACAAAAGGACATTTTCTACGGATATTCTTTTTCAGTGCAGCATTTTAAATAACAAAAAGTTGAAAATATATGTTTTGTGTTTACAGAAACAGATTTTGTAATATACTAGAAATATTGCCCGACTTTGCACGGAGGCTTTAAAAAATTAAATACATTATTTCACCAATATTTTCGATGAAACTGTATTCGTAAAAGGTTCTAATACTTTTTGACATAATGGACTCACCCAATACCCCTTCACTGATGAACTGTGCCGTCTATAAAAGGACAAGCGAACTCTCCCATGTGAGAGACAGAATTATATTACTAAGCAGTCAGCTGACCGCTTAGAATTGTGTGTACCCTTACTTAATAAACCCCTTCTTCAAACTACAGAATGACTTGAATATTCTTAATATAAGTATATATCACTTTAAAAAAAAGTATTGAAATATGTTTAATTTTAAAACAATTTATGTTCAAATGCCAGATTTTTATTTGAACGCTCGGCTAAAAAATTATGTGAAATACTGGTTGTCGACGTCTGTTGACAACAACGGTATGTTAAAATATCAACATTGTAAAAGTATTTCTAAATCGATATTTTTCCGACTAAAAACAATTGAATTATTGCCACAGGTCTGAATTCCCTTTATGTCAAATACCAAGAGTGTAGACAAAAATTGGCAGATTTGTTTGGTGAAACAAACAAACATCTTAACTAACTAACTAAATTCTTAGCTCTTTTGGTATAAACCCACAGAATTACCTTTTTTTTTCGTATCAATTATTGGGGAAATGTGCATGATGTTCTTCCTATGTCAACAAGTAAAAACGTTGTCATCCATAGTATATCAACAAATGCCTCTAGGGCTGCCAGACGTCCTCATTAAGATAATTCTTAATTTTTGATAAGTCCTGGCTTTGTGTCACAAGTGAACATTGCTTCCAGCTGCTTTGAACTTGATTAATACTAGTTCATGTTTCTCATTGTGTATTATTTAATGTTTGTATTATTTCACTCTATGTGTTATAATTGATTTGTCTAATACAAAAACATCATATTCAAAGACTCTTGGCATCGAGGGCAGCAATCTTGGTGCAGTGGACAAAGTTTGGTCTCTGGAATCGTATTACACGAGTTCAAATCCCAGTCAAAACATTGCATTTACTTTCAGCTGTCTCGAGCAGCTAATGCTCGTTAACTTGGGAAAGTAACTCATCTAGGCGAAGGGTAACACTGATTACAAAAGCCAGAGATATAATAAGCAAATAAAATGGTCTTGTGCCTAACTTCGGTAGGTGCTGAACTAAGTAACTATAATATTCAAAGGCTCTTGATTTATAAGGTCATTCAACTATTTGTAATTCTACTGAATGATTTGCGTTGAGTGCGGGGTCAAAAAGATAAAGATTTATTCAGAAAAAGCACTGGCATATCTTTCTTAATTTGTATAAATATTATATATAAATATGATATGAACGTTTCACGCAGAATATGTATATAAACAAAATGTAGTCAGAAGATAAATAAAAATATAATGACGGTGATTCAGAAAAAAACCAACACGTTTTTTAACATAGAAATATTCATGTAAATATTTCATTCAAGGACGAGAGTAATGTTGCACACATAATATGTTTAACAATCAAATCAGAGTAAAGATTATGCATAAAAATGATAGGGTGAAGATTTATTCAGAGAAAAAAAAGACACATGTTTCGATAAAGAAACTTTTTTAATATACATATTTTACTTAAGGATGAGATGAACGCTTCTTATAGATTATACATGTAAATATAAAAGAAGATGAAGATTTTCCAGAAATAGCTGATTTTTCAGGTCATTATAACAATCATTTTCAATAAACGTCCATTTGTAGATTAATAAATAACACAGTATGCACTATTTAGTCAATACCTGGAGTGAATATGGGGATTCATACTTTTTTCAAGATTGATAGTCCCTATCTGAACGTAAACGAAACGACTGGGATTCGAACTCACGTATTACAATTATAAAGTCCAGCTGCCTATCAACTGCCTATCTATCTATCTATCGATTTATTTATTTCTGCCTAACTATTAAATATCCCCCTCTATCTCTCTCCCTATATATATATATATGTGTGTCTTTGTCTCTATATATACCTCTATCTATCTATCTATCTATCTATCGATCTATGTGTCTATTTCCGTCTCCCTCCACGTCTCTTTCAAACTGTGTCTCTATTCACGTCCCTTTATCTATCTAATTATCTCTCTCTCGCTTTATATCTCTCTATCTCTCTCTCTCAATATTTCCCTCTCTTTCTTTTTTTGTCTCTGCCTACAGATTGCTGATTTTTCGGCAGGCGGGTACTGCCATGTTTGTTTTATAATGCAAATGTGAATTTTTCCATTCTCTTCTACCTTGCCAAATATTTTGAACTTGAGTCATCCCATATCGATCAGCTGCCATGATCAAAAACATTATTTTTTTTTTTTTGTGTGAATAAAATCAAGAACAATAAAGCAGACCCTATTTATTGAAACCTCAACCCAAAGGTCTGTCTATGCCAGCTGCACAATTCTGTCAATCAACTGTCTCTTCCAGTTTTGTTTACTTGTGACATGTTTGAAAACAGAACCCAGAATAAATTGATATTTCCTGCATGTTTTTTTATTTTTCTACGGCGTATATCACTGGGATTGTTGTCGGATTTTTTGGCTTCATAATTCTGATCTTTTCCAAAAAAGTATTTTTGAATGAATCATATGGACAATCTTTACTGTGGAATGAACATACATTTTTAATTGTAGACAAAGTCGTCCTAATTTCAGGATATTATAAAAAGTATGGTAAAATAGGTTTAGAAAAAACAATAACCCTAATGATAACAGATCCAATGAAAGTTTTAGCAAAACCAGCAGATATTTCGCGCAAATAGTTGTAGTAGTGGTAATAACATTAATAATAATAATAATAATAACAATAATAATAATAATATTA
>JAYKTE010415451.1:0-10528 GCA_036873565.1 Xipholeptos notoides
ACTAGCCATTTCGGAGTCCATAGAGAATGAACTCACACACGGACAGACACACACACAGATGCACAAAGTTCTATTTATGAGTAAGTTTAGATCCATTCGTATTTAAGGTGTTTCTATTTGGTACCTTACTTGCCAAGGTACCAAGAATCTTTGTCATACAATCAGACAAAGACATTAATTAAGAAATGGACTCACTTTTAACTTTTATTATAAAACCGTGGAATTAAAAAAAATATACACGTGTGTCTATGTATGTGTGTTTGTGAGTGTATGTCAGTGTGAAGGTGTATGTCTTTTTCTCCGTGAGTGTTTTTGTCTTTGGGTGTGAGTGCATTCCGCTGTGTGTGTGTGTGTGCGTGTTTCTCTCCTTCTATCTCTGTCCGTCTAGGTTTGTATTCTTCTCTCTGTGTGCTTTTTTGTCACACTTTTGTCTGCATGTGTTTATGTGTTTGCGCCTTTTTTCTCTTTCCTGATGTCTGTGTGTATATATATGTGTATTTTTCTCCATGTGTGTGTGTCTCTCACTCCTTTGTCTCTCCTATCTATTTATCTCTCTTTCTTTCTATATATATATATATTTTATATTTCTGTGTTTGCGTGTTTCTATCTTGATCACCCTAAGTGTATGTGCGTGTCTGTGTCGGTATTTCTATGCATGTGTCTGTGGGTGTGTGCAAGTGTGTATTTCCCCCTTTCTATCTATCTCCTGGCCCCTCTTTCTCTTACTTTATCTCTTTCTCCCTCTTTCTCTTTGCGAGTGCGTGTAAAGTGTGTCTGTGTGTTTGTGCATTAAAAAACATTCCTAAAACGATACAATGAAATTCAATGTCATCACTTCTACCCGGGTACTCATTTGAAATGTAAATAACATTAAAAAAATATAAAAAATAAAACTCAAACTAAGTGAAGAAAGACGAAGAGCGAAATCAGTGGAATTATTAACCAATAAGTAAATAGTTTACAAAACTCCAGAACCAATCACTGCTTACGAAACATAAGTTATAGTATTTGCGTGAAGGAAGTTCCTATCGTAAATGAACTCCTCACTGTATTCTAAGAACTGTATCTAAAACTATCTTGCTTGTTGCATTTATCGTTTGTATAGAAGAAACTACGAGCAACATATTGAGTTGATTCGTTAACTGTTGAATTAGCTGTGAAAATGTTTGTCGTTAAACAAACTTTCCATTTAATTTGAATGTTCCTTGTCTTGTCATTTTGTGAGTTTTTTTCGCATTTACTTTAGCGGCCCTTACTTCTGAAAACTTTCTGTAGTTAGCAGCTATTTCTAAACGAATTATTTTAGTGTAGATTTCTATTTTAGCGGCTTTTACTCTTGGAAACTTTCCGTGGTTTGGAACTCCTTCTAAACAAATTATGTTACTCATAATATATAAAACGAATTTTCTTCCTTTTGTTTCTTAAAAAAATATCGAAAACAAAGGAAATAAAAAAAATACTATATAAACCGTTTCACAAAACAGCGAGTTCAGTTCAGTTTTTATCCAACAACGTAATTTATTTGGGCTAAAAATACTTCGTGTAGAAATTGTTTCCAATATCACCAGAAAGTTTTCAGGTGTTGAGAATGAGGAAATAAGAATCCACCAAATTCTTGATATAAACAAAACATAAATAACTTTTAGACTAAAACATTCGTTTAGAAATCAGTTTTAAAGTTTTAAAGGGTGAGGACGGCTAAAATAGGAATCTACTGGTTTTCGTTTAAATAAGAACTATGTTTGTATTAATATTTAATTTTATCACTAATTTGCAGGTTAGTTTTTATGAGATTAACTGTACCTGTTGCATTCTCAGCTATTTTTGGTCTTCAGACTTGAAATTTCATATATTCAGACCAAACGAAAAAATTTCATCGGATTTGAGCCGCAAATTTAGCTTCTAAAGGGTCGAAGTTAAAATATTGGAGCGTTGTGGTCTGTAACAACCAAACTACTATGCCAATTTTTGGTCGAAAGACTTTAAATTTAATATATAGTGTATTCGGAAAAAAAAAATCTTATTGGTTTTGAGTCGGAAAAATTGCATCTATGTGGTCAAAATTTGGAATTATAAAGAAAAAAACCCCAGAACATACTGAAACAAAAGCGAGTATTAAAGCATTCAAAACCCCGAAATTTGCATAGTACAATTATTCTGACCACTAAAATTTGCATAGCACAATGGCAACCTACATTTCATTAATTACTATTTGAATTGACATTTGGAAGAGTTTTTACCGTTTTACAAACATAATGTACGGTACTGCTTTCCTAAATAACATGCTTCCTTAACTACCTTAGTAGCAAGTCCCTGGCGCCCAGGCAAAGGCGGGAAATACTTGTAGTATATAAATTACCTTGTGTGTTTGTCTATTTGGGGAATGGTTTTCCCCATCAACTTTGCCAATTTTTGGTCTATGGATTTGAAATTTGATAAATATGGGATTATTGGGTCCAATTAACTAATTCAATTTTGTTTTTAGCCAGAAAAATAGCTACTAATGGCTTAAACTTAAAAAAAAAATGAATTATTGCGCGCCCGCTGAGGGACAATTGGTCATTGCCAATATAAACGCACAGTTCACTAAAATCATTTTCGGCTTTCAAAAAATTGCGGAAATTTTTTTAAAAAGAAAAAAAATTGAAATTGCAAAAGACACAGATCAAAATGAGCACAGAAGAAGTATAAAAACCACTACAGGATAAGGCGATGGCAGCTGAGCTATAATAGTATAAGTTATAAAAGCACCCAAAAACAAAAGTCAATCAGTGGTATCATCATATAAAAGTTAAAGGTTCCGCTAAATTAAATTCGCAGTTTCCGTGTTTCTCCCATTTTCGACAGAGTCTCTCCAGTCTATGTTTCAAAATCAACCAATATTCAAAAAATTTATTTAATTGTCATTATTTTTTTACCAGTTTTTTGTCATTATTTTATTTTTACCGTTATTAAACAGTTATTACAAGTTATTACAGTTATTAAATAACTTTATAGCAATAAACTTTTTTTAATCTATATATATTTTTTTCATTTTTGGCTATTTTTCACAAAAATCCGACAAATCCATAAAGAGATATATCTCGGAAAGTGAAGTGAATTAGAAATATAAAAAAAGAAAAAAAAAAGAAAAAAAAAAGAAAGTAATCGATGCTTGCTAAATTCACAAACTAAAAACTTTGTAAGTTCATGCATTTATGGCTTACTTTACTGAAAATAGATTTCTTATTTCAAAATATCCAATAAATAACTGTCCATGCATTCATTACTAGGTATCATTAACTCACGAGGCGATAAGCTTCCCGCTCACTGCAAATGTAATTCATTTATTTAATACAATTAATTATTAACTGTTACATGAGCGATGTACACTTAAAATTGACATTACGATAACAGAGTAGTAGTAGTTGTAATTGTGTAGCTACTATTACTTCTACTTCACAAACACAAGTTACAAGTCTTATTACTCTCCCTTAAGAGTGAGAAAGGTGCAGAACAAAATCAACTCTTCGTGTGTTTTACTATCAAAACAGTCGCTACTACTAAGCAACATTGATTACGTGTGTGATATTGTAATTACTTCAGCTACTACTGTTTGTAATGCTGCATTAAAAGCAGGCTGGTCGTTTTCTTTTCCTCTTCTTCTTCTTTTACCTCTCTCACTCTCTGTCTCCTCACTGTGCTACAACTGCTATTTCTAACTCTCCGGTTATTGCTGCCTGCCATCTCGTAAACTCGCCCTTGTAACTAAACTACAACAACCAAATTTAGGACCAGCTTCATTTTCGTGTTACTTTTCACTTCTTATAATCAACTCAGCTACGTTTGGAACTAAATGGATGACGAGAACTTGTCTAAAATCTACACCAATATCTCTTCGACTGGTAAGTACGAACAACTAGTGAGAAGAAGTAACTCCAAGTACAGAAATAATACTTAGTAAAAAGTAGTGATTGCGAATAAGAGAAAAATGAAAACAAATAAAACAAACAAACAAACAAACAAAAAAGAGCAGAAGAAAGCATTAAAGCAACGAAGAATTAAACAAATTTACTTAAACTAAAAATAAGAAGGATCGCAAAAATACTTTTAAAAAGAAAAAATCACATATAAACAGTAAAATTCACTACAAAAGACAAATAATTTTTTTTCTTTCTTAAAAACATTGGTTGCATTTACGTAAAAATGAAATTCCATTACTTTGCACGCCAAAGGGTTGATAATGCATAAAAAGTGGAAAACCCTTAAAAAGTAATAAAATTATTTTATGTAAATCTAAAATTAGTAATATATATATATATACATGTGTGTGTGCGTGTATATGTGTATATATATGTATGTACATATTAAAAATTCCATTAACCCGTTTTTAAAGCAAAACATATTAGATCTCCGTAAATCATCTTATCAAGGCTAGGAGAAAATAGGTAGATTTTTATTTTAATGCTATTGGTCCTCTTTACTGGGAACTTTCTGATGTTGGGAACTATAAAAATTAGTTTAGTCTAAATAAACGAATTCATTTTTTTTTTTTTCATAGAACAAATATTAAGATTGTATGATAAAACCATAAAAACTGTCATGTTTTTGGGTTTTTTTTAATATTAAAAAAACAGCAACATTATTTCTTTAGTTTGGTTGAAGTAATTCCCGAAAGTTCTCAGGCAGGACAGCTCTTCTCTTCAGCTATGGGAATAAGTTGAAACTCTAGTTTGCCTTGCATTTGTTTGAGAACATGTGTTTATTTTGGGCTCGTAGGTAATTTGTTTAAATCTTTTTGAAGAATCGTTAAAGAGGTTGCTGAGTGCTTGGGTAGATTCAGCTCACCAACCACCACCATCACCACCACCACTATCATCACCACCTCAAAGACTCATGATTTACTTGTTTTTTGCTGTTAATGTTGGGCATGTTCGTCCAATGCGTGATTATTGCGTGTTTATTTGTTTTCATTAGATACAGGGAGAGTGTTTTCATCAGGTCAAATAAACAAAATAAGTTTAATCCTGGCTAGCAAAACTAGACTTATTCATAACGAACGGACACACACACACACACACACACACACATATATATATACACATACACACAAGTAAGTTTTATTTCTCAATTTTTGTATATCACTATCAATCTATCATATTTCTCTCCATCTTCATGTCAGCCTTTCTAGCTCCCTTTCAATTTTCTGTTTCTCTCTGTTTCTCTTTCTTTCAATTTCACACTCTTTCAATTTTTCTGTTACTGTTCTTTCTTTCTATCCTTCTCTGTCTATTTAATTTTTTCTGTTCCTCTCTCCCTCTTTCTTTCTATCCCCCTTTCTCTCTTGTACTCTCTCTTGTTATTTTACTATACCTTTATCTTTCTTCACATAATTTTTTGGCTGTTTTATTATCTCACCCTCCCTCGTTTTCTCTCGTGCTCCCATTCTCAATATATATCTCTTTCTCTCTCTATCTGTTTTACTCTCTTTCCTGTTATTTCGTTATTTCCCTGTTATCTCCTTCTTCTCTTTCTTAATTTATCATTTACTTGTTCTCTCCGTCTCTTTTCCCTCCCCTTCTCTCTGTCTTTCTCTTTTCCTTTCTAACCCTCCCCTTTTCCCCCTCTAAACCAAATCTCTTACACATGATTTCTTATTCTTTTTTATTTTTGTATATATATATTTCTCTTTTCTTTTCTTTTTCTTTCTCTCTTTCTCTCTCAAGCACTGTATAAACATCTCCCTGTTTCTTTTCCTCGTAGTTCCTTATATTTCATCTCTTTCTGCGAGTGTGGATGGGTTTATGTGGTATGTGAGAGTGTCTTTGCCACCTCTCTCGGTCAATCTCTGTCTTCATTTCTTTCTTCGTCTTTTATTTTACCTCATCTCTTTCGCTTACTCTCTCTCTCTCTCTTTCTTTATCTCTCACTTTATTTCATTCACTCTCTCATGTTTGTCTGTCTGTCTGTCTCCCCGTCTTTCATTTCTCATCTCTTCGTCACTTTCTCTCTCTTTCGTTACATCTCTATTATCTCTCTCTCTTTATACTTGTATACATACACTTATACACACACACACATTTATATATATACTTTTATATATATATATATGTATATATGTGTGTATATATATATCCCTTACTCGTGATAAATGACAACCAGTCCATCCGACCTTAATCTCTGCTCCTTCCCAAACTTGGAAGGGAGTTGGTTCATTACTGTCCCAGATCTCATGTATTGTCTTCTTACATAAATAACTCACCACCCTCACCCACACAATGCTCGCTTTACCCGCAAACTTTTCGCACAAAAACCTCTAAATTCATCCTTAACCTACTTCGATCTTCGACCCCCGAGCACTGATCATCTCGGTAAGTAATTTAAAAACAACCTATATTAGCAAACACGAGACACTAAGTTGTTGGGCTTTTTTTTTTTTGCTTTTTCTTTTTTGCTTTTTTTTAAATTCCTTTTCTTGTATTCTTAAAGTAGGTTTTGTTTCATCGTCGGATTAGTTTTTTAGCATAGTTTTACCATTTCAGACATTGGAATTATGATACACGATTAGAATTATTTGGATTATTCGGAGTGTCATTCTCATCTTCAATGCAATATAACAATGAAGATGATAATAAAACAACGAATCGTCAAAATGATAATAATTGTCATCCATGATCTCAGAAAATTCGGCCATGTAAGAGATGTGTATATAAATAGTGAAGAAAAAAAGAAGCAAAAGAAGAAGGCAGAGAAGGAGGACGGGGGGGGAAGAAAGGGAAGAAGAATGAGAAGGGGAAAAAAGATATGTGAGAAGAACAATATGAGGAACGAAGAAGAAGAAACGAAGAGGAGGAAAACAAAAGAAACAGAAGAAAAAAAGAAGTGGAAGTGTGGTACTATTTTAAGTACCATACCACTCAGTCTTAGCACTCATCGCATATGAATAAATTTCCTCATTTTCTCACAATGCCTCTGGGGTTCTGTCTCTTTTGGATCCAGCCTTCGCCATGTGAAGTCGGCGGTAGAGTGGTCTCTGGGAGACCCCCCCCCCTTTTGTGGGGTGAAATCACAAACTAGTTAGCTTTCTAGGTAATAATAATAACAATAATAATTATGTAAATAAAAATTAGTTAAGTTTTACAAAAACTGTGTTTGTGTTGTTGTGTGTGCTCAACAAATATTTCTCCAGTCAGCAGATAAAAGAAGAAACACCAATTGAACGATGCGTTAAAATTATTTTCAACATAACATCAACCAACCCATGGGGTGGACACCCGCTGGGGTCCCTATGAACATTTAAGGCCAAAGGCCACCCCATGAGGTTAAGTGAACATCAAAGGTTTACAGAAGAAAAAAGAAACAGAAGAAAAAGAAGACGGGGGAGGAAACAGAAGAAGTAGAAAAAGGAAACAGAAAAAGAAGAAAAAGAGGAAGAAAACCTAAAGAAGAAGAAGAAAAAAGAAGGAAACGGAAGAAGACGAGGAAGAAAAACTTAAAGAAAAAACGAGAAAAAGAAGGAAGCAGCAGGAGAGTGGGAAGAAAAACTCAAAGAAGAAGAAAAAGGAAATCTCAAGGAAGAAGAAAAAAGAAACAGAAGAGGAGGAAGAAAAACTCAAAGAAGAAGAAGGAAAATGGAATAGAAGAAGAGAAGAACGACAATTTTAAAGAGGAAGAAAGAAACAAAAAAGAAAAGGAGAAGGAAGAAAAAATGAAAGAAGAAGAAAAAGAAAACAGAAGTTTTTTTTTGTCGACGCGTTTTTGTTTTTTTATGACACAATATGCAATATCTAACCCATTGCTGGAGAGAATTTTTGGATTCATACCTTTTCCAAGGGGATTAATCCAAATATAAACGCAAACGGAACGACTGGGATTCGAAATCGCGTACTACGATTCCCAAGTCCCGCTGCCTATCCACTGGATCGAGTCTATTTTCCCGTGTTTTAAGCAATAAAAATAATTTTTATATGTAATGAATTATTTAAGTTTTATAAAAGGGAGTTTCTGCTAGAACATTCCTTATACTCAACGTTTGACTAAAATTGGATATTCGAATCCCAGTCGTTCCGTTACGTTCACATTCGGGTTAATACCCTTGGGAAAGATATGAATCCCCATATTTCCGCCAACTATTGATTGAATAGTAGAAGTTGTGTAATTCAAAAAACAAAAACAAAAACAATGTGATTCGAATGAATGATGCTTGGAAAAATGATAGTTCCCGCCATTAAGTTACTAAAAATCTTGATATGTAGTAAAACACATCAATCAATCATAAGATTTGATCAAGTCTAAGGAAACACTGTTAAAAAGACATTAACCTGCGATAAGAGAATAAGCCTTCAGAGTTTTCAAGAGTCTTGGAGAAGTGTCTCCATTGAGAAAACAAATGATAAAGATTAAACGAGGGATGCTAAAGAGGGTATAAAACAAGAGTAAATACAATTGAATTGCCTCGGGCAAAAATACAATGCCCCCCCCCCCTAATTTTTTAGTTACATTCCTAGGCTTAGGGCTGTGCAGCAGGTGATCTGTGCATATTGGCTTAACTATGTCCGGTAGTCAGCTACAGCTATTAGATATGCTCATTATGATGTGCAGGCAAAGGGGAGTGACTCGAGTCAGAATGAAGGTATTAGTGTATAACAAGGACATCCTTGATAATTTTATTGGCGGTCACACGGGCTCTTTTGCAGTGCCAAGCCCTTGGGAATGGTCCAATTAACCGATGGCTCAGCCCACCTCTATTTGTAGCCCTAGTTTGCCCTGCTTCGACATACGGCACCATTTGATCCGTGATATTTATTGTGACTTTAATTATATAGTGGATATTACTAATTTTCACGAACAGCTGAATCCATTCACAGTAATTTATCCTCGGTAGAAGCTTTATTTCCCTACCAGCCAGCTACAATGATCCAAACAGCTTCGATTTAATAAAAGCGATACTGTGTTACCAGCAACTCTTACACCCAAATCCCAGAACACTGAGCTTCACGTACTGAGATTTAGATCTAGGATCTAGTATCATCCACACATAGACACAATCGTACGCAAGTGCAAGCCCACATGCACATAGTACCCATCATTTTATTGAACTTGGCCTTTGTCTTCCAAACATTAAAAGAACACAAAGGAACTCGCTCAAAAAGGCTGTGTGGTGCTATAAATACATTCTGTGCAAATGGCTTCAATTACTTATGGCAACGAATTAAAACCCTTTGATTTTGATGATCACATTTAACTAACGACGTTCGATTCGATTAAATGAGGAGGGGAAGGAAGTCTTTAACCTTTTCACTTCTCTATTCAGACAGATTAAGACCACATGATCCTCATTCGTATTCTAATGGTTGCCTCATCAAAACCTTTATAATGCATTATTCGGGAGAGTCATACAGAAAGTTATTAGCCTTTATCCTCATCTCAATAAAAAAGCACATTATTTATTGAATGTAAATGCGTGTGCGTGTGCGTGTGCGTGTGAATTATTCATACACTGCGACCCGATGAAGACGTTTCATGATGACCATTAATATTAACTGTTATAAGCGAATCCGAGTTATATCAAGACGGTTTCTATTAGATCTGCAGTATATATAATACAGAATGTGCCACAATTATCTAAAGACTTTTCTATCTAAAATAAATAATGACGATTACTAAAATAGATAATGACATCAAATTCATCGGCGTTCAACTGGCGCCTGGGGATGTTGATCGGTTCAATCTTTTCCGAATGGGTAAATTCAATGACACATCTCTGCTCCTGAAGCACATCCATGACAGGGGTTGCTGTCTTAGAGTCTTACACTGTCAATATCTGCAACATAAAGATGAAACTTTCAGTTTATGAATGCATAAACTAAGTCATTGCAACAATACAATTTACAATCGCTTCGGGTCTATTCGGGCGGAATAACATAACAGAAGGTATTACTTTTGGAACGACGGTCGTATATATGTTCTATATATGATATTAGCCTTATATCCCAGCGTTGTCCGTGCCACTCTGAAAATTTTAAGCAAGTGCCACCAAAACTATATATTCCAATCAATTTATAACGCATTAAATGATTAAAATCTTGCATAACTTATATATCTATATATATATTACCTATAGTCACGGGCAACTGTTCCGATCTTTCAGATTTTATCAGTGACACGCAATGTTGTTACCATTCCAAAACCCCAAGTGGGAATCGAACCTGCAGACAACGTGTCGTAAAACAAATGCTCTAACGACTGGCCTACGATACAGATATTCGTTTAAAATGGCAAATTTTACTTTTTTGTTTTTCTTAATCGCAGCCACACTCTTGTTTCTAGAAGCTAATTTTTTAAATTATCGATTTTCGATAATTATCGGGGAGCATTCCAAGACAAAACTTAGCTAAGAACACTCCCAGATACATGAAGTACTTCTGTGTAAATTTTTAAAGAAATCGGTTCAATCGTTTCAAAGTGTAAGGACGAACACACACACACACACACACACACACACACACACACACACACACACACACACACACACACACACACACACACA
>JAYKTE010415562.1:0-10527 GCA_036873565.1 Xipholeptos notoides
TGACTATAGTTCCCATCTTTATATTTGTTAAATTTACTGACTTTTCGAATCCTTGAGTTGATGCTTGATATTTTGTGTAGCCATTACATAGGCTATAGTCCTCATCTTTCTACTTGTTAAATTTATGTTTTGTTTTTTGTAATCCTTGGATTGAGGCTTGATAATTTGAATATCTATTATACAGACTATAGTCCTTAATCTTATATTTTAATTTACAACATTTTGTTTTTGTAATTTTCTGATGATGCTTGATATTTTGTATATTTATTATGTAGATGAAAGTCCCCATCTTTATATCTGTTAAATTTCATGCTTTTTGGAATCCTTGAGATGAGGCAAGATAATTTTTATATTTATTATGTAGACTATAGTTCTCATCTCAATATTTGTTTGGGAAGCTCACTTGGGCCTGTGGATAGAATGTCACGCTTCAGAATCATAATATGCAAGTTCGAATCTGAGTCGTTCTATTTGTGTGGACTAATACCCCTGGGAAAAGTATAAATCCTCACATTCTCTCCAGCTGGGGGTCAAATAGTGCATATTGTGTTATTCAAAAAACTTTGTATTGACAAAAAATAGCTTTTACCAAAAATGATTGTTCTCAGCAGACAATGACCTAAAAAGATTGATGTGCTGTAAAACAAAACAAACAATAAAAAAATCAATAATTGTAAGATTTACAATGTATTGGTTGATTAAAGTTTTATTACCTGAAGAAAGCCAGCTGAAAATTTGTAAATTTAACAAATATAAAGATGTGGGCTATAAATTGCATAATAAATATACAAATACAATTTGTTTGTTTGACATTTTTATGTAAATGTTATCATTTCTTTAAATTGATAAATAATTTAGTTTAATTGAAAGGTAGATGTTACGGATTAATAATTTTATCATTATCTATTACCTACTTTATGTGAAAAGAGTTAATTCTCATATAATGTCTGGGAAGTTCTTTTTAGAGATTAATCATTTCAATTATTTCATCTGAAAGAGGATTATTATCTAATACTTGAGGTTAGCAAGTGATAGTTTTCATATAAAATCTGATATATTAATGACAAGAAAGCTTGCAATTCTAATAACTATGATATTTATCAAAAAAAGCAAAATATTTTGAATAATTATTGGTATCCTTGTTTAGTCACCAAATTTATTATAAGCAGTAACAAAAATAGCAATAGCCATACAAAATATTTTGTTATTTAAACTTATATATAAATGAAACTTTGTCTGTGTGTCTATGCAAGTATCTGTACGTGTATGTGTGTATGAGTTTGTTCCCTATGGACTCTGAAACAGTTGAGTCGATTTTCTTGAAAATTCACAGTTGTACTTTATGTATCTGAGAGTGTTCTTAGATAAGAGTTGTTTTGGAATAACCCTGATAAATATAAAAATAGATAATCAAAGAAATTAAACCAAAAATAAATTAATTTGTGATAAAATTAAAATTTGCTGAGGAAAATAAAAATTATGAACCACATATTCTTAGGAAGAAAATAATCGTTTTTGTTCATGGGATTTATAACAGCTGCTTTGTTGTGGCAAAGTTTGTTCAATAACTGTTTAGCCTTCTCTTTCTCTTTTAGCCGTTGTCAAGGAGTCTTCTCTCTTCCGCTCTCTCCGCTTGATGTCATCAAAAGTACAGCTGAATACCGGGTCAGCTTCTTGTTATGACAAGCTCGGTTATAATCTGTTCACGCCTGATCAGCACATCTAATCTGTCTAGTTATTGATACCTTTCTTGTCACAATATTTAGATCTTTACTTTTCATAAGTAAATGATTGAACATTCCAACAGATTCTGTCAATTTCTTATCGTTTCTAAAAGTTTCTTTGGTGACGTGATTTACCACAGATTTTTAAGATTCATTCACAAATCTTAAATTACGTTATTTAAAAATACCTACTTTCTTAAAAATGATTGACAGTTAAATACAAGACTGTTTGATATCTTCAAGAAAATGGCCATATAATGACAGAGACCATTGCCTCTTCTTCATATCATTACATTCCAATCTTAATTTTTAAGACTTATATTTATAAAGATCAAGAGTTTATTATGTAAGAGTTGGTAAGTCTAGCACAATAGTAAAATGCATTTTATTCAAAGACATATTTAAATAAACAATTAGAATAAATTAAAATTATTCAATTTAAATAATCTGCAATATATGTATAGCCAACTCCTCCACTGGGTCACAATAAAATCAACAAATATTAAGTGATCCATCATGATAAATGGGTTGGGGGCTACTGTTTTAGATGATTCTTAGAATTTACAAAAATCAATGTTTATATCTATCTCTTGAGCTATGTGAATAACGGTAAATGGCATGGACATATCCAAGAATCATGTAAGGAAATAATGCTACTTCTAAACTTCTCAGATTAATCTTAATCTTAATCTCGGTCACTTCATCCTTTTTATATCTTTTATACAGGGTGTCCATAAAGTCTGTGTGCATTTAAAAAGATTAACTTATTTGTATTTACAATAGAAATAATCTGTAAAAAGCATTAGACAGAAGTAAGTCTATATTTTTTAAGGTTTTATTGACATTTTTTCAAAGTTTCCACATGTCCTCCATCATTAGCAATACATAGGGTAATACAACGATTTTGCAGTTTACAGAAAATATTTTTTTAGTTATCTAAAAATTGTTACAAATTTTGCAGTTTACAGAAAACATATTTTTTAGTTATCGAAAAATTGTTATAAACTTTGAGGTGAAAAAATCAAAACTATGTACATGAAACTTAATGAAAATACAATGCAAATACAGATAAAGTTATAATCTTTTAAAGTGTACACAGTTTTTATGAACACCCTGTATTTTCTATGATTTTCCTCTTAAGAGATGAAAGGAAGTAAATATTTTCATTGTATTGTTTCAAAACTAAAACTTAAAACTTCTGGTACAACTTTTAAAATTTTTTTTATATTCTTGCTTCTTAAAAATAGATTTCCCCTGACATTGATTTAATAAGAGCAGCGTACGTGTCACTCTCAAGAGGATAATGTAAAGATAAGCAAAGATTTGTGACCTTATTTTAGGATTTTCTTCTTTGATTTATGGTGAAACAATTTCAAGTGGAAAAGTATTGTTAAATTCAATGCAAAGAAAATTTTTGACTATTTCATTCAATTATTTGATGCAAATAATCCTTTAAAAGTATGGGAAAACCTCATATAAAAAACATTAGCAAGTAAAGTGAACAAAAAATAATGCAGTTAAACTTTTTAGGTATTTACTTAATTTGTTTTGCTTAAATATTTTAAAAATGTGTTAAATATCCATAGCAGAATAATATCAAGAAACAAAGCATTGTTTAATTCAATGCAGTGAAATTCTTTTATTTTTTCATTTAATTATTTGATATAAATATTCCTTTAAAGGTATGGAAAAAACTCATATAAAAAACATTAGTAAAGGAATAAAAGAAAAAATTATATATTTGAGTTTTAAGAGTACTCAGTTAAATTACTTGATACAAATATTCCTTTAAAGCTAAGTAAAAGATTCATGTGTAAACATCAGCAAGGGAAGTGAAAAAAATATATAATGCAGTTAAATCTTTTTAGTATTTGCTTAGATAGTTTTGTTTAAATATTTTAAAATGTGTGACAAAGTTATAGTAGAACAATGTCAAGAAATAAAGTATTGTTATATTCAATGCAGTGAAATATTTTGAGCATTTAATTGAATTTTTATTAAAAAGCTTAATAACAACTATCAATACCAATTGGTGCCTGTGTTTTGTAGTATAAGAAGTTTTTAAGTGTTACAGACACTTTTAAGTCAAAGCAGAAAATTTATAAGGTAGATGTATAATAGCTAAAAAGACATGAAAAAAGATTTTAAAAAAACTTAAATAGATAACCATAGATAATAAAACCATAAAGTGGTTACTAAAATCCAAAGGTTTATAAAAACTTTAACCAATTTTATTCTCCACTGGCAGCATAGTTCAGCATCACCGGCACAACTTAGAAAATTTTAGGTATGACTAAAAATACATATATATTTAAATAAATTCATAAGATTATAATATAATGCAAAATCTTGTATAACTTTTTACATAGTGTGAGACAGCTGTTTTGATTTTACTGGATCTCATCAGTGACACGTAATGTTGTCAACATTTCAAACTCCAAGTGGGATTAAAACATGTAAACTATGTGGTGGGAAACAAATGCCGTAAAAACTGGCCAGTGACACAGTTATGCATTCATAATAGCAATTTTTATGGTTTTACTCATAATCATAGCCACAGTCTTCTGTCTAGAAACTGATTTTTTCAATTATCAATTTTCGATAATTATCAGAGCTATTCTGAGACAAAACCTAGCAAAACACACTCCCAGACACAGGATGTAAATTTTCAAGAAAATCGGTTCAGTTGTTTTGGAGTCCATAGGAAACAAACACAAACACACACGTATGCATGCACGTACTCCCCCCCCACAAAGTTCCACTTATTGATAATTTTAGATTTAGATGTATAAACAGCTTAATACAAACTATTTTCTAAAAATTGGTAAAGTGAAACAAGTTAATACTCAGAATAAACTAAAAACTTAAAACTTACAAACACAATTTTTGTTATAATACCTGTCTTTACCTGTCTCTATGACAAGAAGTTACAACAAAACAACTTAATTCACATTTTCTCTATTATATAAATTCCACAATTTTCTTGGACTATGAAAATATTTTTCCTGTTTAAAAGCCATTAAACTATTTTATACACAAAACTATTTTACACACTAAAAGCCATTAAACTATTTTAGACACAAAAGTAGAATTTCCATTTTGAACTATATTGCTCTTCAGTGAGTGCTTAGGGCCACCATAGACCCTGCAATTGTTGGAGGAGGGTGCAAGATATTTGAAGTTTGGACTTTTTTCTTCTTCAAAATCAATTTAAAACTTAGGCTTTTTTATAACCTACAAAAATGGGTTAAAAAACAACCACTTTATGAGCTGAAAAAGATGATATGGCATTAACACTAAGCAACCAACTGATGAACAAACCAATTATGTGAATAATCTTCAATGCTAATTCAGTCTGGATTATGTTGTTTGTTCTATTTTGTGAATACAATGAACCCATTAGGCTTTGTTCAGGTGATCAAACTTCGGAGTCTTCACAAAATTTCAAACTTAACCCATTATCTAATCCATGGGGGTAAACTGATCTCATTCTGTTAACCTTGAATGTAGGGGTGTTAAGTGTTGGCAACATATTCATAGTAAATACAATTTATCAAACCTCATCTGAAGGATTCTGAAAAATAATTTAAATAATACCAAATATCAAATATTATATCAGAAATTCTATAAGGCAACCATTTCCTATAGTTTCATCTTGAAGGGAGATCTTATATCTTATTTACTTAGTGCTGAAGTTTTAATTTAGTATAATGTTTGTTATACTCCATTAATAGAGTAATAAGTTTGTATTATTTTGTCTGGTAAGGAGATCTAATGTATTACTTTCTTAGGGCTAAAATATTAATTTGAAATAATCTCAGATATAATTCATTAATAGAACAATTATCTTATATTATTTTTTCTTGTAGGGATATCTTATCTATTACTTCCTTAGAACTAAAGATTTAATTTAATATAATCTCAGTTATACTTTATTATTATAACAATTATCTTATAATATTATGTTTGGCAGGGAGATCTATCTATTTGCTTTGGGAAAGGGTTAACAGACAGTATGTATTTATAAAATCTTTAATACTAACTTCAGAATATATATAAAGACTGGGCTGAATTTCATATACTTTGATTTCAATTGAATATCTTTGAGTTATTTTTATGGAAATAATTAAGAATTTCTTTTTATTGTCTGAAAAAGTTTGTTTTTGTTGTTATTTAATAAACAGAAGAGAAATTCTTGTTATCTGAAATAATTTCATCTCATTTTCAAGAATACATCAAATTCCTGTAAAAATAGACTTTTATTGTCTGCCATATTGATTTGAAATCATCTTTTAACAATGGCTGAGCTTCACAGTGGAAACTGTAAATGCCGATAAGGTTTTATGGTGAACAAAGAATAAAAAACAAGGAAAACCTAGAAAAGAAGCAAGTAAAATAGTGTAAAACTGACACGTTCATATTTTTTCTTTGTGAATGTTTTTATAAATAAGTTATCTAAATTGAAATATAGATATAGCCTTTCAGAGAAGTCTTTCATTGGTTCTTACTAATATATACAACAATATTATTACAATTATTATTATCATTACTGAGCGCTTGCATACTTAGCAACCAGTGGATTTCACTGGAGTCAAAGAAACAACAAGTCTCCTCATAAGGTCTAGGAGGCTTCATTCTTAGTTTCCTATTTCCTTTTGGGTTCAAAGAAACAACAAGTCTCCTCATGAGGTCTAGGAGGCTTCATTCTTAGTTTCCTTTTGGGTTCAATTTTCTTTTTGTTTGTTAGTCATTGAAGCTGTAATTTATTATTATTATTATTATTATTATTACTACTACTACTACTAGTTGTAGTCTTTTAAAGTTTCTTTTAGTCTACACCAAATCTTTACCTAAGATATAATATGATTTTCAACTAGTATATCAAGTCTGAAAACCTGTCAGCTGTATCTTTCATTTCACTATATAAATTGTTGAATTTATTAGAAGTTTCATATTATATCAGGATTTTTAATATTATATTAATTTCAGTTTGTATAATAGGCTTGAAGACCTGTTGGCTGTCCCATACATTTCATCAGAATAATATGTAAATACATCAAATATTTTATTTTATAGTATTGAGGCATATTTTAAAATTTCATTATTATTATCATAATGAGTTCTCAGACTGGTCAAACTTAGTGCTTGGACATTATTAGTGATTAGTGGTTTTTATTATGAAGCCTTTAGCCTTTTTTAGGCCATTGAACACAGGAATCTTGATGTCATACTCTGGAGTTTTTATAGAAATTCAAACTTAACTTTTTATTCAATTCACAGGAGTAGACGGTCTTCATTTTGAGAACCAGGTAGGAGTGTTTAGTCTTTGAAATGAATTCTTAGTTATTATTTCCCTTGGGTAGGATTGAAATCCTTACTTTCAGATAATGCTCACTTAAAACTGTAGAAGCTCAATATCTTTATCTGTTGTGCCCAAACACTGGGAAAATAACAATGATAAGGATGGGAACAATAGTCCAGAAAATAGATGTACAAAAATTACTTAACTTAATACTTATAAATACTAACAGTAATACAAAACTCACTATTTCTGTTACATTGGGAATGTTAAGATTTTGAATTAGAGAATCAATCGCATCTGATATATCCATTGACATTGTTGTCCTCTTCGTTGTTGCAGTTATTATCTCTGCTTGTAGGCATCTATTTTCTTGATTTGTCTTTCTGATGCCACCTTTCTTCAGGATTCCTTCAAAACATTTGTTAAATCTAAGTGGACTCCTTTCTTCTGTCTTTTCACTCAAGTAATTTTATTGAGTGTCTGCCTCTTGGTCACCTTCCTTGCAGGGTCTTATGGACTCTGACTCACAATCTGCTTTATCTGGAAATTGCATTTCTGAAGTTGCCATCTCCAAGGTAGATTGCCACTTAGTGTTCTCATGGACTATCTTTCTAAACAGAATATGAACAGGGCTTTTAAATTCATCCCAATTTATTCTAAGAGAGATAATTTGTTTATGCACGATAATGCATTTCTAGTGTTTTTTTTTTTAATTTTTGTTGTTTATTTCATTTTTCTTTTATCAATTTATTTTTGTCTATATTTTGTAAGTTTTTATAATCTATAAGTTTTATTATCTATTTTCTTCCATTTCTTATCTATTCTTTTTAAATTTTTTTTATCAAAGCAAGGATAAGAGAATAGGCCATTCAGAAGCAATTTGATTATCATCTTTAATCATGAAGAGTCCCATGATTCTAATTATAGCCTACTCAATAAACCTAGAGTAGATAAGTGAAATCTCAAAATAACAAAATCAAAGTTACGGAATATATTTGATTTATAAAATGAAATAACTGTTTTTATTAGGTTTTTTTTTTATTTCTTCATTTTCAAAATTTTTGGGGGGGATTTTAATTTAATCAGATTTTCTTTAAAAAGGTTATTTTTAACTGACATCAAGTCAATAAAAATGAACAAAGAAAGAACTAAGGAAGGGAGGGAATTTAGATATATTGGACTGAAGTAAGAAAAATAAACATAAGAAAAAAAAGAAAACAAGTAAATATTTTCTTATAGAAAATTCTCCCTGTATCTATAGTTAGTGGTTAAACAGTGTATGAACAATATTTAATAATTTCAAAGCATGCCTTTCATTGGACATATTATGTGTTTTTTTCTTTTGTTTGCAGATAAGGCGTTTTTTTGGTATTTTTCTATTTTTTTTTCGTTTGCTTTTTTCCTTTTTTCTTCCCATCAATTTCAACATTGACAATTCATTAAAATGAAAAAAAAAAAATAATAAAAAAATAAAAACTTTACGATAAAAATTCTTTTTACAAAGATGAAAAGAAAAAAAATTAAAGATTTTGAAGACTAAATCAAATTTTAAAGTTTAAAAAAAAAAAGAAAACAAATCTAAACAAAAACAGATTTGGAAGAGGATATATTGATTTTTAATTTATTTTTTATTTTTATTTTCAAAAAGATAATCACTAACCCAGATTAGTTGAATTCAAGAGTTTTGACTTAAAACTACTTCCCAGTTGACAGAGAGGATTTTCATTTCTTTAAGGAATTAACCATTGTTTTTCAAATTTTTGGTTTTCTTTTCCCATTTTCTCAAAATCCTATAATTTGTCTTCTAAATTCAGCATTTTTCCAATAAAGCAAAACTGAAAACATTGTCCTAACAATAAATTTGGAATATTATATTTTGCCTTGAATTCTCCTCATAGTTATGTGTATTATTGAATATATAGATTTAAAATGAAAGATAGATATAGAATATATGAAATATATTGATAGATGATGTATATGTTAAATGTACATATTAATAGATAAAAAACTTAGAATATACAAAATAAACAATATAGATATAAAATGAAATACATAGATACAAAATATATAGAATATATAAAATATATTAATAGATGATGTATATATTAGATATATTAAAAGATATAAAACATATAGAATATACAAAATATACTATATAGATATAAAATGAAATATATTGATAAAAAATAGATATGATATATAAAATATATTAATAGATGATTTATATATTCAATGTACATATCAATAGTTGTAAAAATGTTTTGTTTGTTGTATTTTTATATGACAGTATACAATTATCATTACAAAAAATATCCATCAAAATTGAAATTTTGTAAAGTGAGTGAAACAGGTATTTGCCTACACTTGGTCTGATCACCCTGGATTAAGATTTTGTAAAACAATATATTTTCACTTTTCTTTTTATCTAATCTCAGTTTGCCATTTTACACATTATTTTCAGAGCTGTAAAATGTCTTAGTATTTACTATTTATTTGTTTGTCCAGCAAAAAAAAAAAAAAGAATTGACTAATCTTTTTAATCTATGGGAATACGCAAACTAGCTCTGCTAGGAAAAAACAAACGGTAAGTATAAGTATAAATGTGTTGATCACTTAGTTTTGTGAGCTTGTTAATTGAATGAAATTCGAGATGAGTCAAGTCACTTTATTTTAAAATCGTTTCTGTTAATGAAATCTATAAGAAAGCTGCTGTTTATGAGGCTTAATAAGAAAATAGGATGGCTATTAGAGTTGTTCCAAAAGTAATGCCACCAATTTTTTAAAGTTATTTTTTATGAGTCATTCCAATAGTAATGCCATCTATTTTTAAAGATATTTTTAAAAGTTGAAGAGCTACCATTAAAACATGCAACCATTTGTGCCGCAGAATTTATTTTTCTATATAGTCACCACCATTTTTAATGCACTTTTGCCAGTGATGATTGAGGTTGTCCATTTTCATGTCTGGAGAGTGCTTTGTCACTCACATATCTGAAATCTGAATTTGCCCTCTGAAATCAATCGATCAACATCTCTTAACTATGCTGACATCAATTGCATCGACTTTGAAAAAGCTTGACAGGCGCTGGTGAATGTTGATCGGTTCAATTTTTTCTGCATAGAGGAATTAAATGATGCATCACAACTTCTGCGCATGCACATGACAGGGGTTGTTTCTTAGAGTCTTACACATTCAATACCTGCAACGGAGAAATAAAAATTTCAGGCCATGAATGCATAGCTTTGGCCATCATAACAATGCAATTTGCAATCATCTCTGATCTATTCAGGTGAAATGAAACATAGGAGGCATTACCTTTAGAAGGATCCCTGTAATTTTCATTATCTAAGAATCAGTTTTTAGAGACATCAACTTTAAAAAAGATTAATTTCATTGCAATTATAATTACATAAGAGCAGCGAGGTTGGAGCAGTGGGAAAAGCTTGGGTCTTTGGATATGTAGTACACGAGTTCAAATCCCAGTGAAAACCATTGCATTC
>JAYKTE010415673.1:0-10526 GCA_036873565.1 Xipholeptos notoides
ACCGATTGGACACGACTCGCTACCGAATACCGATACCGGCGGTAGATTTTTTCTACCGAATCCCAGCTCTGTTATTTACTATATACTATTGAAGGATTCTGTTATAAATAAATGCTTAATTAAACTTCTTATGAACAACTGGTAAAATATCAGTATTGGAGATATTAAAGAACAAATTGGAAAAAAGTTATGGCAGTAGAGAAGAATAAAAAAGAAACTGTTAGTTATATTGATAGAAGGTGCTAAAAGGTGAGATGAACACAGTTTACAATTTATAGCTGGGTTTTGTTAAAGCATTATTATGATACATTCATAATTGTAAATATTTCTAACCAATCCCTAAAGACAGAAACAATAATCATTAATGTATAAAGTAATCAATAGAAAGGAACAAAAAATAAAAATAGTTATTGCTTGCCTTAATTTGTGCGATGAATTTTCATTAGTAACTACCTAACATGGTGCAGTGCAGGTGTGTGCAAGAGGTGGCCCACAAGCCATAACTTATCCCTTTAGTGCAGTCCTTAACAACACTCCAATTTTTTCCTCACAATGCACAAATTTCAATTTTGTTTCAAATCTGTGAGAATACTTTCACTACTGTGATATTGTAGATAGAAACAGGTGACTTTGAAAAATCGCTGGTATAAAATGAATGTATTGCTGCATTGTGATGATCTTTGAATTCACTGGATACATAAGGAAATACAAATTTTTAATTGGAGGTCTGAATTTAGTTATATGGCTGAACCAACCAAAATGTTGCACACCTCTGGCATATAGCTATTTTAGACATTGTTTGATATAAGATCTAAGGGATCATAATTTCAATCCTGAGAATAGACATTGTATACTTTACATAGATTGACATAGTACTGGATAACACTCAAAGAATGTGGAAAGTTTATCTATATGGTTTGAATAAATAGTTAAGCTTGCAGTTCTTAGAAATTTATCAAATTTAACATGCATGTTCTTGAATTCAAGTAACACCTAAATAGGGCTAAAGAAAAATAGCTGAAATGTTGTGAAAATAACAATAAAGATGAAAATAGAAGAGAATTTATGAAAATATACTTTAGTTCATTTTATTGTTTACCATGTCAAAATTCAGTCATATCCAATAAATATATTTTATTGAACCATTTATTTATGATAATTTTGTTTCTACATATTAACTGATAAGAATTGGCAAATGGATTTAATCAAAACAAAGCAAAAGAGTTTTAAGAGTCAGATTCATTTTTTGATCTGCCATTATCAAAAATTGAATTTAGCTTAACAAAATTCTGAGATAAATGTCTAAACTCATCGGCATGGTTGTTTGATTTCTTTATAATAAGAAACATTTACACAGATACATAAACTCTTCTTAGTATTCTTATATAACATAATAGAATATATCACTCTTCTTTATAACTTTCCTAAAATAGGACCTAAAATATTCACATATACTATAGTAAATAGAATTTTATTTTGAGATTTTCATGTTAATATTACTTAGAATGACATGAGTGACATAAGAGTGCTAATACATTGCATTTGCAACTTATTTTGAAAGATATTTTTCTACTCCTGTGGATTAAATAAAAATGGTTAAGTTCAAAGTCCTGTGAGAACTTCCAATCATGACCTGAAGTTTCCTGAGTGTGTTCACCTGAAGAAAGCTGAAAGGTTTATCAGTCAAAATGATGTGAGGGTAACACTGATAAAGATGAAGACAACAATCTGAAGAACAGATTTACAAATTTTTCTTAATTCCATACTATGCAATTCTTCCTTTCTATTCGTGAACTGCACAAATGTATACCCCATGGATGATTCCTATCTGAACTGAAACATTAACGTAGCATTTTTAAAAAAATTATTTATTTTATTTTATTAAACTTCCAATAATTCCAATAATTTTTTGTTTTTCTGATTATTTCTTCAGTAACATGATTGAAGATGTTTTGTTAGGTCACATGAAAAAAAAATTCTATTAACAAAGAAATACTAGTTCTTTGAATGTCAAAATAGGAATAATAAAATTTGATAGGTTGTTTTTGGTGGAGGAAGGAAAATCTTTGGATTTACCTTGAAGAAAGCCAGAAGACATCTAATTTTTCTATTGATTTTTATCTGAAATATTTGGGATATTAAGCAGGAAGTTAATTGCCGTGGCTTATGGCTTCTTACATACTAAGTACACTTACACTCTGCCCAACCAAATTGATCTTGAAAAAACAAACAAATATCAAACTGATTTCATTTTATTATAAAGATAGTTTTATTTGTAATATTGAATTAGATACATACACATTTCATACACATTAAATTTAAAAGATTCACACAATACCATTTAATACTATTAACTCTACTAAAAAAACTTTTGTTATATAATTTAAATGCAATCAAACCTAAGAATAAACCTAAGAATACTCATGGTATTTTTATTTATACATTTGTGTGGTTTCCTCTTCTTTCTTGAAAATTGAATGCAAAATTTAAAACATGAGTTGGCAAAATTGATTACACCATTTACAAAAGCAAATACCAAACTGTAAATAGATCTCATTTTCTTATTCTTATTACATTTGCTTTCTATCTAATTTATTCAAACAAATAGACTACTTTTTTTCATGCTATTTGTTTATTCAGGCTATTTTATTAATTTTTGTGATAATAAAACCCATTATTTTTAGCAGGCATATAGTAGTAATTCATAATAACAAAAATGGTTGTACTGGTAATATTATATCAGAATAAAAAAAGCTTTAAATTCAAGAAAATAACTTAACGATATTCTTGTTTGTGTCTTTTGTTTTCATGGCATTTACATCTTACTCAAGAGTAGAAGAATAATTAGAGATGAGTTATTGTTATTTAAAAATAGCAGCAAAAATGAAATAAATCCAAGTAAAAAGTTATAAATTTGTTTCACATAAATTCCAATTATTATTAAATAATAACTGCTCCCTAAATCCACTGAGCAGGGGTCATGGGATTCAATAGGAGGCTAGTCATCGAAGGCTTTAATGGCTTAGAAGACAAACTGAATAGATTAATCTTTAGCTGTAGTTAATTACATAGCCACATAAGTAAACATTTACAGAAGGTTAAATGTCTCAGCAATCACTGCTGACTTAATGGCATTTGTAAATACATTTATCTGTGTTTTACTTTACAGTTTATTATATAGAATAAAGTGGTTAACTTTTAACAGCAAGTCCTGTTATCAGTTAAAGCTCCTAAGCCAATATAGCAACATATAATGTTGGGTAATCAGCATGAGGACAAAGATGGTGCAGGTTGGCAACCATGGGCCAAAGGCAAACAGACGTCTACAATATGGGCTAAGAATATCATGGATTTTAGTTAAACACAGCTGTCTTTAAGATCTTTTGAGAAGTTTCTTTGATGAAAAAAAAGGAGAAAAGAGTTCCAAGTTTTCTTGAAAAGTCTTTCTCTGGGAATTAATCTTTTGATTTTGTAGTTATGCAATTATTTGGCTACTCGAGCATATAAAAGTACTTGACATCATTTTAATGGTTTAAGCCTTAAACTTGTTTATTAACATAGAAGAGTAAACTCATCTAGATATAGAACATCACTGATTCCAGTGGCCTATCAGATGGTTTGTTTCAGGGAGAGAAACTCTGAAAGAGAAAACCTACGGTTTTGTCTGGAATGATAAACAAGCTATCATAAAGCATAGGGTTATGGCCTTTTGCCAAATCAAAGTTCTGTGCTTGACTAAATAAATAATTCTATTGTGCATGCCCCAGTTCACTGTCTAATTTTTATAGGTTTAGTTATTTTCAGTCATGATGAACTTCAAAAGTTAATTCAGAGTGAAATGACATAACTTTGTAATTGGTGCACAGTTACACACTTAAAAAGAATCTATTAATAAAATGATTGTTAAATATTGCATGATCCAGGAATAAGAGTGTGCCAAACATTTGAATTCGACAGTTCTGACAGAGGCTTCTGACTAATGAAAACCAGTTGTAGTTTGATTATTATACAAATCATGTGACAGTAGATAAAAAATAGAAGAGAAGGAAACACTGAATGCATTAATCATATTTAGTGATATTTTATCACTTGATGTGAGGTATGAGAAACTTTATTGATGAATTTAACAATATTTTATCATTTTATGTGAAATACAGCAGGATAAAAAAAAAAAAATGCTAAATAGAAATGCTACAACATTCTCTCTAAAAATGTTCAGTTATCACTTAAAATGCAATAATGGAGAATGCCTCATTGAATGACTTCATGACATGCAAAGAAATTAATTTCTATAGACGAAGATGGAAAAGTTTGAATTATTGTGTTGCCTTATTGATGGACCAAATGTTGTGAGAAAATATAAAAGAAAAAAAGAGAAAGAAAAAAAGCAGGAAAAAATAAGATGTTATTCTATGAAAAATATGATCAAGATTTCATACAGGTGCTGCCCACATACTTAAAAGCAGATATGAATTTTTTTTTAACATCACACCATGTGATCTACCATTTGAATAATTTTCTTTTTCTTATGAATAAATTTTTTGCTATAGTTAGACCTAAGTAATCATTATTTGTCAGATGCTAATGTTAATAATTTGTTAAGATGTCTTTTTTTAGCCTAATAAATCTAGAAAAAAATTTTACTTCTTTTTATTATGAACTTTTGATTCATATTCTATATATGGTAATCCATAACAATTAAAAAAAGGCCAAATCTAATTTTGTAAATGTTTAATAACAAAATAATAGCTGAATACTTTCTTTTTCTCTTTTTTTAAATTCAAACAAAGTGTTTTTAATCCACAATAAAATGTAATTGCTTTTGTGAAGTTTTAATCTAAGCATAGTGCAGTTTAACCCAAAGCAAATATTTAAGAGGCAAGTAAAAGTTAAGCTAATTTTAAATGTGACTTGTAATTAACAGAGTCATGCTTTTTTTTTTGAGTAATTTAGTTTTACTTGGAATCAATCTGGACAGATTAAAATTGAGTAGTCTCATCATGTCAATACCAAATAAATTCATACTTTTTCCTGGTACAACATATATTTTGGTCTTTACTGTATTTTCATTCAGTTTCACCTTTGTATAAAATTCTCCTTTGAATTTTAAACTATTCCAGAAAAACATCTAGCAATTTTTTTTAGTAGACTTTGGGACATCTAATTTTTTTCTAGGTTATCTCATCAATTAGTGAAATATCACTTCCGGTATCCAGAAAGCAGTTTATCTTCTATCCATTTATTTTGACAATAATATACTTTCTTTTTTTATATTCTATGGACTCTTTTTTCGACATGATAGTATTTATTCTTTCAGAGTTATGGTCTTTTTTCTTTTTGCACGTCGTTCATTTTTGCCCTTTTTGGCCACATGAATAGTATTGTAGATTTTTTAAAGTAACACTCTTTTGTGGAGTGTTTTTTTTCCTTTAAACACCTTACAGTATTTTTTCCCGCAGTGGACTTGATTTTTAACCCTTTGTACTTTTGCATTATTCTTTTCTTCAATACTTGTATTGTCCTGTTTCAAATTCACCCGGTCCAGTGGTTTGGGCTATAGGAAAGCATACATGAATAGTCTTTGACCTTGATAGACCATGACTTTGATGACATTTAACCTTGAAAATTTGTGTGCATCATCTGTTGGTTGTCGACCATCATCATGCCAAATTTGGTCATGATTAGTCCTCTGGTTTGGGCAGTAGGAGAGTTCTACACATGCAATCACACAGAGACACAAACGCTACTACTTTATATATGAATATGTAGGATGCATAAATAGATATATAGTATTTCATAAGTGAATCCAAAAGATTATGTTCTTTTTTGATTCAATGCAAGTTTCTCTATTTGCCACTATGTAGAAATGAAAGTAAAATATTCTGCTTAAAAATCACATGACCTCAAAACCAAACAGAAGAATGAAAAGAGAATGATAATGAGAAAGTGTTGCTCTCAGCTTCAAGTCATGAATGATCAGAAGAAGAAATACATGATTTATCTTTCAATATGTTTCACGTTTCTTTATAATAACAGATGAATATGAGAAAGACAAAAGAAAAGTAAGCAACCAAGCAAAAAAATTCATCTCGGTTCAGTAAGTACAAAAGATGGAGTTTTATATATTTTGAAAGGAAGTGCTCTTCTATGTGAAGAGAAAAAGAAAGTAAATGATACTTCAAATAAAATGGACAAGATGCTTTAAGACCTTTCCAACAATCATATTTTTATCTCTTCCTGTCTCACTTACATAGAGACCATCTGTTTCTTTTAAAAATGTCAACTTCCTTTTAAGTGCAATTGATACAGCATAGGAACAAAAGTATTCTTCAATATTTTGAGAAATATTCAGAACTTTATCAGCACTTTCTGTTTTATGCAAAATTTCAATTAGTTTCTGTTGTGGTCGAGATATTAGTAGGATTGGAAAGACAACAGAACACAAGGATTAGAGTTAACAATGTATTGTTTCTGTACAAATGGGTTGGCTATCCTGCGCACTGGCTGACTAACTGTCAGACCGACCGAGTCACTGACTGAGTGACTCTGAGTGACTGTCTGCTAACAGGAATGCTGGTTCTTATATAGTTATTTCCGGTTGCGTACAAGCGTGCCGGAGTAGTTCATTGTGAGGGGTGTTCCCCACAACAGTTTCATGAATCCAATTATTCAATCTTTAAATTTTTCCTTACAAAAATACTTAAATTTCTATTTGCTTCTCCAGTACTCTCAAAATTAACTGAATGTCATTAAACAAATCAAATGAGTTTCAAATGTGGTTGAATATTAATACTTCATTTTAGGACTATAGTAAAACTTCAATAGTTTGGACTTAGTAGTCAAAAGTATTCCCAACAAAATTTAGGTTCATATATCAGGCCTCTACAGATAAGTTTAATTTTAGTTGACCTTTGACAACTGAATATTTTAATTTACCAGCCAAACAGAAAATTACTAGCCAAACCCATGAAATGTTATTTCACTTTTATCTTATGAATAAACCAATAGAGTACATTGTTCTATTTTCTCTTCTATTAAATCTTTCATTGTTTAATTTCACTTTGTTCATTTTATATTAAAAAAGGTCGAAAAGACATTTTTTCACTTAGTATTTGAAAGATTGTCAGTGAAAAATAAACAGTCGCCAAAGGATAAGTGTTTTAATATTTTTAGTCGCCACTTGGAAAAATTACTCGCAAATGCAAGTGATTCACTCGCAATGTAGAGTCCTGAATATGTTTGCTGTTGATAAAATAATAGACATAAGATTTGTAAGTTTAATATTAATTAAAACACCTTAACAATACAGTAGAATTTCAATAGTTAAGACTTTGAAATAGTCCAAAGTAGTGGATGATTCCAAACTAACGGATGAGTACTAAATTTAGGTTTTTGTTATTTTGTCTCAACCAGGTCTTCCATAAACGTCTAACTATTCAATAAATGTATAGCATTTAGCATTATTTGAACGTTTGTTTCATCTTTATTGTTATATACATAATGTTTTAATTTAAATGTCCTTTAGTCTTTTTCAAGTGTCAATGGTCAAACTTTGGGGTACTTCATGATGAACATTAGAGCTTTTAAAGAATTACAAATGTAACCTTTTATTCAGTCCACAGAAGTGCACTATTCTAATTCCTACGTGGACAGTTAGAAGCGGCAGTTCAGTGCCTTTATAGATTAATAAAATAAATAAAGGCATTGCATTTCTACAGTTCTAACCAAGCATTATGTGAAGGTGAGGGTTTCAGTCCCATGCAAAGGCAATAACTAAGAATGCATTTCAAAGTCTTAATACTTATATCCAGTCATATTTAACAGAATGAGAACAGTCTACCACTGTAGAATTGAATAAAGGACTATGTTCTAAGTTCCAGCAAGGCTTCCAATTAAAACATGAAGATTCCTGAGTTCAATCACCTGAAGAAGGCCAAAGGTTTCATTAGCTAAGACATTGTGAAGATAACAGTAATAAAGATTAGGACAATTGTCTGCAAATTTGATATAAAAATTATCAAGCCTCATCTCAAGGATTTCAAAAAGAACGTTTTTTAAATTTCATGCAAAGTTAAATGCTGTATGTATTGTAATACTTTCTATGCAATTTACATCATCACCTCAAAGATAAATTTGACATGTTTTTTTTGCAAAAGAGATAAAAAAACGATTACAATTCATACTGGATTTATTTTCTATGCCAAATATTTCGATTGATGCAGATAACAAAAAGTAAGCAGTTGAACAAACAAAAAATAAAATGTTTATTTGCCAATACTGGCACCAGCTTTTCTATTTTCAGACATATTTCTTTTAAAATGAAAAAAAAAGATTTTAAAATTCAATATTATTAGTCATTTCATTTTCAAGAATAGTCAGCAAAACAAATAATAATGCAAATATATTTAGTACAAAAAACAATAGAATTTTTCTTAAATGTTTGTTGAAAGTTATTTCTAATAAGGTTTTTAGCTAAAATTATAACAAAAAGATAAATATATATAGTTAAATATGATGACTATGAAACTTTTTAATGTGGCATTATACAGATTGTATGAAGTGTGAACATATTTCAAATTCTTCCTTTTCTAATTCTTTAAAAAACTATCATTGATTTTAAACTCAAGATATTCTCTTTAGCTCATTATTCTATCAATTTAATAGGATTATAAAAGAATTAATAGAAAATAAGTTTGGTAGTGAATGATAACAGAATTAAAAAATATATGAAAAAGTAGAGAGAAAGATAAAGGAAAAATGAAAGCAAAAAAGAAGAGAAAAAGGAAGAATATTGCTGAATGCAATCTCACTTAGATGAAACAATAAAAATAAACCCAGAAAGATATTGAGAGAGCAGAAAAAAGTAAAATTGTTAACAAAATAATTTTCCTTCAAAAAAAAAAAAATTAAACTACCAGACAGTCTATTAAAAAAGTAATATCCAGAGGATACTGTATATTTTTCTACCTTGGTTGTATAACACATGTGCTTTAAGAAGCATTAAAAGCATTACTGTTATTATTCTAGATTATCTCTATTCAAATAAGAAGCACTTGGAGAGAGAAAACCTTCCCATTTTTTCTTTCTTTTTTTCTTTCGTTTTCTTTTCTTTTTTTTTCTCATTTCTTTTTTTTCTTTTTCTTTCTTTTTCTTTCTTTTTTTCTTTCTTTTTCTTTCGTTTTCTCTTTTTTCTTTCCTTTTCTTTAGGGGTTATTGTTTATTTCGACCGAAGAAGAAAGAATGTTTTTTCTTCAGTCGAGATAAAATTAAAAAAAACAAAACAAAAAAAACAACCATTTTGAGTTTATTGTTGTTTTACGACATATCAAACAACAACCATTTTAATGCGTAAAAATGAAAAGTGTTCATTTTCAGTAAAATTAACTTTTTTCTTTTTCTTTTTCTTTTTCTTTTTCTTCTTTTTCTTTCTTTTTTTCATTCTTTTCTTTTTTTCTTTCTTTTTTTCTTTCGTTTTCTTTTATTTTTTTCTTTTAATTTTTATTTTTATATTTTTTTATTTTTCTTTCTTTTTTTCTTTCTTTTCTTTGGCTTTCTTTTTTTCTTTTTTTCTTTTTTCTTTTTTCTTTGTTTTTTTCTTTTTTTTCTTTTTTTTTCCTTTTTTTCTTTTTTCTCTTTTCTTTCTTTTTTTCTTTTTTTCTATTTTTTCCTTTTCTTCTTTTTTTCTTCTTTCTTTAATTTTATTTCCTTTTTTTCTTTTGTTTTCTTTTTTTCTTTTTTTTTCTTTTTCTCGTTTTCTTTTTCTCTTTTTCTTTTTTTTCTCTTTTTTTCTTTGCTTTTGTTTTTCTTCAAAAAGAATTTACATAATACAAACGGGGAGGTTAAGAGAGAGGGGGAGAGAAAGAGAGAGATAGAGAAGGAAAAAATGATTATTCCCGGCATTAAATGAACTAAAATGGTTGATATGCCGTAAAACACAAACAAACAAACAAATAAATCCTATGTAAGATAATAGAATTCTTATTGTGTTATTGTTTTTTAATTTCTTCTCAATTTTTTTTTTTACTAAAAAACAATAAAAATAAGAATATTCTTTCTCGGCATTAAATTACCTAAAAATGTCGATATGCCGTAAAAAATAAACAAACAAATAAATCCTATGTAAGATAATAGAATTCTTATAGTGTTATTGTTTCTTAATTCCTTCTCAATGTCTTTTTGCTCAAAAAACAATCAAGATAAATTTGACCCAATTCAAACATGGACGCTATTCATTTTCGTTAAATAAAATTCAATGAAGCTGAGAAAAATAAAGAAAGATGGCGGAAAACCAAAAAATATATAAAAAATAAAAATGGAGGGAAAAAAATAAAATAAAAAACAATGTAAGAAAACTAAAAAAATATCAAAAATAAGAAATATATAAAAAATAAAAATGGGGACAAAAAAATAAAAGAAAAAACAAAGAAAAAAAAGGAGAAAAATAAAAAGAAGAAAAAAGGAGAAAAAAGGAAAAAAAGGAGAGAAATGAAAAAAATAAAAAAAGGAGAAAAGAGAAAAAAACAAAG
>JAYKTE010415784.1:0-10525 GCA_036873565.1 Xipholeptos notoides
AAATTGCAGTTAGAGACGGTGTTTTTCCCTTGTCTTAAGGTTAATTTTCTCCAGTTCCCCATTCTGCAAAAGGGCCAACAAACTAAAGTTTCAATGAATTTTTTAACAAAAAAACACGAAATCATATTGAACTTTTTATAACCATAATTTTAAGTAGTCGCTCGCTCGAAGTTTTTCTTTTGAGAAAAAAGTTGCCTTTTAGAAGAGAGAGAGAGTGGGAGAGAGAAAGAGAGAGAGAAAGAGAGAGAGAGAGAGAGAGAGAGAGAGAGAGAGAGAGAGAGAGAGAGAGACGACAACCAACTAAACCAAACAAGATTTTATTATTATTAATATGATTATTATTCATCTAATTTCGATTATCGAATATTTTTTTTAAAAATGTTTTCACTGTAGTTGTTAATTTTTTGTATTAACCGTATCAAATAAATTAAAGAAAAAGAATAACCGTCGAGAAAAACTATTCGCACCACACCACCACAACCTGAACCACACACACCAGTCACACAGTCACACACTCGCGTTTGTGTGTGTGTGTACACGCACACACACACAACCACATATTAAATAAATCCTAAACTAAAAATACCCGCCGCTGAGTGCTGCCCCAGCCCCCCAAAAAGTATCGGGCGGGATTTTGTTATTGATTGCCACAAAACATGCTATAATCAACAGGCGAAACAACAAGTTTTACAAGACCTCCCCCCTAAACAGCAGCAGCAGCTGTAACAACAATAACAACAACAACAAGCAACACCAAAAATAGTACTATTAGTAGTAGTAGATATACTGTTAACGCGTAGGGTACATTATCATCATTATCAGCATCGTCATCAACAACTGATCATTGCTCCCCTCCCCCTTTCTTGTAACTTTTTTACCCAACTCTGACAAACAGAACACCACGTTTCTTTTTTATTTTAAGTCACTTTCTTCTCCGCTGTTGCAGGCAGGGCCTTTTTTTAGTTTTAAAAAACGAAAACATGGTACGCTCACCAAGAACTGTAAAGGGACAACAACAACAGAAAAAGGCTAAAAACGAAACAATTGTGGTAAGAATTTGTAAGCAATTTTTTTTTTTTTTTTATTACAATTTATTTTTCAGGATTTTATTGATAAATATCTAATATAATGGCTAATAATTGTAATAAATAAATAAATAAACAGCAGCCTATGCTTACCGACTGACTGACCGCGTGGTTGGTGCGCGCACACCGCCGCCGCTGTACCGGCTGTGTCGGCACCGCCACCGCACACACCATATCGCAGTCGCCACAACGAGAGAACGCTAAAGAAAGCAAACAGCACTGGTTTTTGGTTTTCTTTCTTTTAGTCATCTTTCTTTCTTTGTACTAAATATTATAGAGCTACTTAAGAATTGAATTGCAATTTCAATTGCTTGCATTTTATTTTATTTGGGCAATCAGCAGGTTCTGTCCGCTGTTTGATTGATTCATGTTGCCATTCCCATGTCACTGTTATCAAATAAATTTGTAAGTTATTGAAGCCTGCAAAAATTTATATAGTCGGCAAATAACAATAAATATATAGTTTAATAAATTAAATTTAAAAAGTAATAATAATGACTGGAGCCAGTCCAACAACAACTTCAAATACTTTTTGGTGTTAACTGGTCGGTTGCGATGAAAATGAAATATGTGCATCTGCACACGCACACGCCCGCACAGCACAGTCACCACCACAACAACCACATACTGCTGTCTAATATTTAAGAGAAAATTGAAATAACTTATTCAAATTTTCTTTTAAATATGGTTGTTCCGTTTTTAATTTCGCCGAAATATTCGGCGGATTCGTAAGCTCCAAGCTAACAAATCCGGCAAATATTTTCCTCAAATTTAAGAAAACATTTTCGAAGTTTTTTTTCTTTCTAACCATTTTGTCTTGCTTCTTTCACAGTTAGCACATGTCAAAAATGGAGGAGGACGACGAGAACCAACCATCATGTTTTAGATTATTCTATAAAATATAGACACAGATATTTTAAGAAGAATAGCGATTAAGTTTTTGTAGGCATTATTTACCAAATTGCAGCGAAAATCTGACCGTTTTATTCAAATTCTAACGGTTATTTAATGTGTCTACGGTCTCAGGGACGACTACTGACTGCCATAGGCGGAAGAACGACGGATGTGCTTTTTGCTTCTTGTAGCGTCATTAGCCACCATTGTTGTTGTTGAATGTTTTTACATGTTTTCACAAAAATTTCATGTTTCGTGTGATAATCGGAAAATTGTTCGATTAAAATCTATTAATTTTCCTGAAATATAAAATAAGTAATACTGACTTATAAAAATAATATCCATTTGATCAAAGATAAAGAAAGTTAATCTATATACTTGGTTTAAAGGTTAAACAAACATTCTAAATTTAATTTTTTACGTAACATTCCTGTAAAACCTGAAAATAACTACGTTTGTTTGTGTTGTTTAATTTTATGTATTTTTATTGAAAAATCAATAGCGATCAGTATTGATTGATTGATCTTATTACAGAAAACATTACATTGTAGATTTTAATTTAATTTATGTCTGATATTTTGAAAAAGTAAGTAAAAGTAGCGACACATTTTTTAGTCATAATTCTGCAATAATTCGTGAAATCAATTAATCAAAATATGAAATCATGTTTTCTTTTAAAAGGAAAATTATTTTAAATTTCTAATAAATTATTTTTCACCCTGCTTTATTTTCTGCAGTTTTGATGTTAAGGTTGTTGTCCGTTTAACGCAAAAAAAACATTAAAACTTGTTTTTCTCATTAATGCCTTTATTCTCTTTGATTTAAACTTCATTTTATTTTATTTTCTCAAGAAATTAAAATTCAATATTTCTTTTCAATCAATTCAAAATATGAATTTGAAAATGACCCCATAAATTTGCACCATATTAGGTTTCTCTCTCTCTTTGCATTTTCTTCTTCTCTCTGTGTGTTTTACCCTCTTTTTCTCTGCAGCATTTCATTTCTCTCTTCGTTTTTTCTATTTTTCCATTGTATGTGTGTTATTTTTCTCCCCAACCTCAATTGAATGCTTCTTGTATCTCATATTCGTCCTCTTTCGATTTCTCTTCCCTCTATCACACTCTCTATCTATCTATCTCACCACGCTCGTGCGGGCGCGCCTTGTGCAACCTTCCGGAATCTCCAACAAGGCTGCCGCCTTCTTCTTTCTTCTTCACTCGTCATTTAGTAGTTCAACGTTTTTGCTTTCCTCCTCACAAATCCCCCATTTCAAATTTAGTATTATTCTCACTACCCTGTAGGTGACACTTCCGAGAAAAAACCACGTAAGTTTCGGTGAATTTCAACCCATTTTCATCTGTATTTCTTATCCCCTAAATGGTCTTTTTATTTCCAATGTCTTCTTTTTTCTTCCTTCCCAAACTCAACAAAACACAACAACCGTTTTTCCTTAATGAAAAATTCGTTGCACTTTTATTTTTGTTTTGCTCTTCTTTCTTTCTGCTATTCTCATGTAAACAAAATGTTTGAGCTTTTTTCACTTCCATTTACAATATTTTACATTATTTTCTCTTTTTATTTAAACAAACCGTTTATTTTATTTTTCAAATTGATTATCAAACTTTACACAATTATTATTTTTTAATTTTTATTCATTAAAACATTATTTAAAATTGGGTTTTGTCTTACTCTTATTTTTCCACATGGCACCATTTATTTTTCATTCAACCCAAAATGCTTCTTATTTAATCGAATTATGCATTTGTTTAAAATTCATTAAATTATTATTAATATCAAATTATTTCTAAAAAAATAAATATTTTATTTTAAAACTCGATTTATTTTAACACTTGATGTTTCTTTTTTATCCAGTATTTTCTTCTGGAAAACATTTTAATTCAATTTCCCCACAAGAATTCCGCCTTGATTTGAGTTTTTATTTTTATTTGATACTTTTTCTTTTTCCCAAAGGTCTTATTTCCAAAAATTGGAATAATTTAACTATTTTCATAAAGTAGGAAACAATTTAAAGACTGATATTTTCTTTGTTATTTTTGATGTCTTCAATTTTTCTTCATTTATTTTCAATTGGATTAAGAAGATTATTTACAAAAATTATTTTGAGAAAAGTTTATCTTGTTTTTCTCTCAATAATAAATGAAATATTTTATGATTCTTGAAAATCAGAATTTTATTTTTAGATTTTTCTTGAAAAAATCATGTTTTTAAAGTTCTTCATTTCTTTTACAAATGCTATTATTCAGGGCCTTTTTTCATTCTCATAAATGTTTTAAAGAAATGTGGGTAATTGGTGTTTTCCATCAACATTGAAAATATTCTACTTTTCTGATTTTGGTTTATTAGCATTAAATATTAATATGCAAATAGGGAGCGTTTTAAACAAAACAAGATAATCCAAATGTTAGTCGCCTCTGGATAGAGTTTTACATGTTTATCTTATGGTTATAAATCATACAATTCTTTCAAATTAAAAAAAATTACTTCAGTTAAGATTTTTCAAAGAAAATTGAAAACAGTTTTATTTCGAATTATTCTCCAAAATGTCGCCAAAGATTGCGTGTGTGCAAAAAACCTTAACAGATTCAAAAAAAATTTTTTTACTTTAATTTCTGATTCGTACCAGAAATTCTTGAAATAATAATCTCCATTTTCTATAAATATCTAAAGTTTAAGCTATTTCTTTGCGAAAATTTTCCTTTTTCAATTAAAACATTTTTATTCGGAATCTTGGGTTCAAAAGTTTCAAAATGGCCGCGCATAGCAGACGCGAAGAAAAATAGAAATGGCAAAACGAAAAAAAAACCTTGTTAAAAAAAATTTCCTTGTCCCTTAATATTTTATTGTTATTTTCATTTTTTTTTAAATTTCAAATTAGTTTATTCTTCAAAGCAAATTAGTCGATAAAAGCGATTAAATATTTTATTTCTGTAAAACAAGAGGCCAAATATTAATGCTTGCGTTTTGCGTGTTGATTGTGTATGTTGTTTGCTCTTGCACTCAAGGTACGAAACATTCGTTCATGCTTCTGTACAAATTGTCTTCTATTAATAATAGTGTTGTCGGCAGTTTGTGTTCTTGTTTAATTTTGCTGTATAATTATTAGATTTTTCTGTTTAGTTGGGAAGAAGACTTAAGTCTTTTAATAGTTGTTGGTTGCCCAGATTTTATTTGCGACTGACCTGAAATTTCAGACAGTCTTTCTTTTTATTTCTACTTTTCGATAGTATTGTTTTTTTGTTCCTTACTCTTCATTACTTGCTTCTTCTATTTTTTACTGTTTCCCTTTGCCCTCCCTCCCTTTCTCTCTGTCCTCCCTCCCTTTCTCTCTGTCTCTCTCCCTCTCCCTCCCCCTCCCTTTCTCTCCCTCCCTCCCTCCCCCTCCCTTTCTCTCCCTCCCTCCCTTTCTCTCCCTCCCTCCCTGTCTGTCTTTAGTTGTCTTCCCTTTCTGGTTCGAACCGGACTAAGTCAGTTCCAGGCGGCTGAATCAACTCCAAGCTGGTTCGTCTCTGCTCCTGCTGCTGACAGAGAGAGAATGAAGGCGAGGGGGGGAGCGGGCCTTTGGAATTTACCCGTATTACCATCGAAAACATCTTTGATGCCGGCTTTTCTTTTAGTCTTCCTTTTTCTTTAAATGAACGAATATAAAATTAGTTAAGTAAGGCTTCTCTGGCTTTCAATATGGTTGAGTTTATTATTATTTTTGGAGTCGAGGTGAGGCGGCAAAGCAACAAGGCAGAAGAATGTTTGTTTTTAGTTATTATTTAGGCTTGGTGTACCTGCTTGAATAATCTTTGATAGGTTAATTTGTTTAATTCATTTGTTGGTAAATTTAGGCGGGTGGTCATTTATTTATTTCTTTTAAGGCAGAGCCTGCAGAAACAACGGCCGTGTATCTTCTAGTAAATAAAATTGGAGAACCGGCTGCCGTTTTTTAATTTTTTTGAAAAATACTAACCCACATTTATTTCTGTCCACAGATCCTTATTTCTCTTCCAGGTGATCATTGTTTCCATGTATAACAATTTTTATTCAAATTTTATTTCTTGATTTTTCTAATAATTTTTTTGACGGATTTATTTATTAGCCAATATTATTTTTATATAGAATTATAATAATTTTGTGGATTTTATATGTAGATGTAAAATGCTTGAATTATACCTAATAATTTATCATTTAGTTTGAGAAATTGAATTTTTATTACTATATATGTAGAAAATATTTTTTATTATTGAGTTGTAAATTAAAATTTGTAAATAAATACAGTTAATCAACTACATTATAAGTAAATATAGGGTGGCCGAAGTAACTAAACTACGCGACTAAAAATTCGAAAATAGTTATCTGACATAAAAAAAACTAATATTTCCCCCTCCTTCTAACCCTTTAGGATTATTTTCGATTTTAGTTTAATGTAATTATAATTAGAAAATTATTAAAAATTTCAATATTTTTCGAAAAGTAATATAACCACGATTATGAAACTCGAACCCGGATCGGCGACGCAACTAAAAAAAATAAAAAGTAGTTAATGGACCTGTGTTGTGTACCACAAATGCCCTTTAAAATTTCGCTGAAAAAGTTATATTAAATTGTGAAGGAGATAAAAATGCCCGCCGGATCTCCAATTTTTTTTCAATAGGTCATCATGGGCATGGCCGCCGTTTGCAGGTTCTTCCTTCTTTTAACTCTAAAAAAAAAAGTATTCGTTTTAAAAAAAATAATTCGTAAATGAATGATAGATTTTTTTCATTTTCTTCATTTACCATGAATTTTTGTAGCCGTTTTGAGGGGTTTGTTTGTGCTACAAAACACTATAATAATGAAATAATCATTAGGCCTAAATAATTTAAGAAACGGTCCTTTAACATCAGAAAATTTAGGAATAGATCTCTAAAATAGAAATCTACTTTAATTAAAGACACATTGAACCTTAATCATTTCTGTGTTCTCTTTTTGTTGCGAAAAGTTTTCCCAAAAAATTCATTTCAAGTTAATGGTGGTTGATGGATTTTTTCCAAATAGTTTTCAATATTTCCAACAAAGTTATTCCAAAGTCTGACTCAAATTATTTCTTAATAATAATAACGATGAAGGAACGGAGGTAGAAACAAGGAATATATTATTGATTTGTTAATATTCCACCTTTCCTCCTTAAGTATTTCCGTCGCCATCATGTGCAATTCAATTATTCCATAATCAACCATGCGTGTCGATCAATAATCGTGTTGTTACAAATTATTCGCCATGCGTTTTTTCTCGTGTAAATAGTGGATGAGGGGCACCAACCACCACGACCACACACAGCACAATAATCCTTCCTTAATTGCTCCTTCTTCATGGGTTGCCGTACCTGGCCTTGTCTGTGACTGAGCCTGACCCTGGCTTAACTTGAAAATAAAATAAAATATTGATTTTCTCAAATTGGTTTGAGAAAACACTTTTTCCCGTTACAAGTTTTTTGTTTACCCTGTTAAAGAAGTATTTTTCTTCTTTTTTTTTCACTTGACTAAACCTTGAAATATTGATCATTGTGAAAGAATTATTGATAGATTTCTTTCCCCCACCCTCTCTCTCTTCTGTAAGTTGTTTTTGTGAAAAACATGAGTTTAAAATACTGAAAATATATCCTTTGAATATTGTTTAAAATCCACCCACATACAGTACCAACCATCAATGTCACCAAAAATAGTTTTCTTTAATACCACTAAAAAATTGAGAGAAAAAATCGATTTATTTCTATGGAAAACAAATTTTGATTACCTATAAATGAAGGGACGCAACTGCATATTTTTTCTTTGAGATTTGAAAATGGCGGGAATTATGGAAACTTCCTTGAGTGATTCTGTTGACAAGTCATGCTTAAACAAAAAAACAAATAAATCTTAAATTGACAAGTGTTTGTTATAACTTTTTTTTTAAGTATGTGGGTGCGAAATTTTATAAAACTTTGAAAGGGGAACGTAAAAGTTTCTTTATTTTATTTCTGGGCCAAATTTGAGTCTAAGTTTTGAAAATAGAATTATTTTCAATGATTTCTCCTTGGAAACATGAAAGTTCTTATTTTAAATGACCAATCACATGTTAAATTGTCTATTCAAAATTGTTTCAATGTTTCTTTCTGAACAAAATTTCCACATCCGTCTTCAATAAATAATTTATTACTGAATGTGTTGAAAATTAGATTAAAATGAGATGATTTCCTTATTTTAAAAGATTATATCTTAATTTTAAGATTGTAAATGTTCCTGATTTTATTAATTTTAGCTTCAAAAGCTCACCGCTTTAAAGAAAATTTAAAAAAATACTATACTACTACACACTGCCCAAAAAAACTAATAAATGTGAATTAATCTCATTCTCCCTACTAATATTTCAGTATTTTCTACATTAAAAATATATACCTTCTCTTTATATTAAGTAGGGCACGCAGCATAGCATTATTAAGTGAAAAATGAAATGTTTTCATTATGGTTCTTATGCCAATGTATAAGAATTGGTGGGAATCGGTTCTTTTTTTTTTTGCTCCGGGTTGGTAGTTAAAGATTAAAATTTAAAGAAGAATGTTTGATCAAATTTTTAATTTCTAAAATCCTAGAAACTTGACAAAAAAATTGGGAAATTCCACAATGATACAAACATTTGGAAAGAAACTAAAAATTTATCTTCAATTTAAAAATCCTGTTTTTGGTATTTTGAGAATAGTCTTTTTAGTGAGAGAATAGAAAATAGAGTCAAGTTATGCATTTCATCTTCCGAGTAAAAATGTAAGCAAGCACCTTCTTTTGGCCAAGATTGTAATTGTCACCTTATGAAACATGATTATTTACTAACCTTTTTTCATTTGTAATGATATTCTTTTTATTAAACACATTTATAGTTGCACTGACTGGAAAGGTGGCTTACCTTTTTGCTCTCATCTTCTCAAGCCTGTTTTTTCTCCCATTTAAGAATAATTTTAATTCTTCAGTTGTCTTGGTGAGGATTTTACCTGTTTTTCAAAATTCCCTGATTAAGAATAGTTTTCCTTCATACCAAGAGTTTTTTTCTACTTTTGAATTTTTAGCAAAAGTATTTTTATTTTTTCATTCTCTTTTTGAATTTGTATCTAAGTATTATGGATGAAAAATTGAAAAGGGAGAGACACTGTCACTATTGGATTATGAACTGTACCTATAGGTAAAAGTTGATGAAAGTCTAATTGTACAATGTAACTGTTGGGTGCTCCTTTGCTAATTTCTTTTTCTTGACTTTCTAGGGTAAATTGTTAGTTAAGTTCCAGTATTTCCCCCACTCCTTTGGAGTTATTTACTGTTGTTAGCTCAAATAACTTATAAGAGAAAGAGCTAGATCTGTTTATCAAAAACCCTGTTTGTAGTGTGTAGGTTAGGTTGCATGAGGCTTTAATATAAGTGGTCATTATCTCATTGTTTAAATAATTATCCAAATCCTTTATTTGTTCTACTCCGTCTATTTTGTCAACTGAAATTAAGCAGCCATTATTCTCCAAATAAAACTTAAAACCAGCTAATTTCTAGCTTATAAAAATTATATTTTATATACCAAAAAAATTTTTTAATTTATAATGAATAAACCGTTAAACAAGAAACAAAAATGTATCCAAATGATAAAATGCCTAAAACACCATGAATTTTACAAAATTTGTTTTTTCTGGTCCTTAAAAAAATTATATATAATGGTAGATAACTCTTAAAAATACAATGTTTTGGGTTAATTCTTATTGTTGAATAGATTCGTGAGTTAAAGGGAAATAATTCTGTATTGTATTTAACATCTGAGTTTTAAAAACTTGATATGATAAAGATGAATGAATAATTTTAGTTTAGAAAAATTTAAGTCTTTTTTAAAGAAATAAAATCTAAAATCAATTGTTCAAGGTATTTAGCGATTTTAACATTAAACTTTGATATTTTCTAAATACCATACAAAAATAGACAATTCAATTCTAATACAAAAAAAACAGTAACGATTTTTTTTATTTTATTAATTTTACTTATATTTCTATGAGCAATAGACTTTTTATTATCGTGTTCATTTTATATTACTGGCCCTGAAACCTGTTCATCTAAATGCAGTAGTTGATGCTCCTATGACTGAAAGAAGGAATATTTGAGAACCCATGAATATTAGCTTTTTTGAAAGCCACTAGAGGAACAATAAATATTGATATTTTTTTTTGTAAATTTACACTTCCAACCATTACTTAAGACATTCTTTTTCCATTATTATGAGGTTATTTTGGAGGAAAAAAAGTTTGTAGTTATTAAAATAGACGAGACAATTTCCTCCTCTTTTCAAAAATTCTATCTATAACTTTCATTCTATAGATATTGAAAATAAGTTTTTGATTAAAAATTTAATCACTGTACAGATTTTGTATTTTAATCTTGAAATCTTAAAGCAATCTTGACTGAATTGTTAAACAAAATTGTGTACGAATTAATATTTTTAATACTGAGAATTATTGAAATAAATAAATTCAGAACCATGATGTTTCTATCACTCAC
>JAYKTE010415895.1:0-10524 GCA_036873565.1 Xipholeptos notoides
AGGCATGTGACAAGCCATACAGAAGTATAACAACCCCAAAGACGGACATCAAGATGGCTGTGGGTTCATTACCAAAGTCTGAGATTGTCAACGCTGTATCCAAGATTCATAAATGCGTTGAAAGCGTCATAACAGCTGAAGGGGTTACATTGAATGAAATCATTGTTCTTATTGCATTTTCTAAATATACTCAAAATATTAATCTTAAAACATGTCAAAAGAAGTTGTGCGGATTTACCTGTTAGACCCTGTAGCTAAGTTAAATGCTTATTTTTGTCTTTCAATTCATTAACATTGGAAATTTAGAGTCACCATTGGTTTCAAGTAATATTGAACGGCATAAAACACCAGAAATCTTTTTAAAAACTTCATGCACTCCTTTTTATTTTAAGCATGGTATATAAGTCTTGACTGAACATGAGTGATTACAAAAAGTATCTATTTGAAATAAATATATACTGAAATTTTCAATTACTTCTGTTGAAACTAACAAGCCTTAGCCCCAGAATCACCACTGCTTTAAACTTAAACTTTTCTAGCTTTTTTCTTAAGCTGAAACCCCTCTTTTTTCTGAATTTTTTATATTAATCTTTATAATTGAAATACCTTGTATACGTAATTACTCTGCCATAGACTTCGTCTTGCAAAGAGAAATGCAATAATTGTTGCATAAGTGCATTGAGAATAGTAGTGACTATATAGAAAAATAAATTCTCAAGCAAAAAAAAGTTACTTGTTTTAAGGCTACCATTTCTGTTTCTATAACTCTTTAACTTAAAAAACTTTAAAAAAATAAGTGGCATTACTTTTGGAATGGCTCTTGTAATGGGAATGTGTTTCTTCTCTTATTCATTGCTTGAGCCTGATTCTTTAAAAATGTCCTTACAAAGTCTTGAAACCTACATTAGGGTACAAGCTGCAATTCTATTTTTTCTTCCAAGTACTCAGCGTTAACACAAATCTAACATTCTTGAATTAAGTTTTCCCCTCACAGATTTCTAAGTGTTTCTCAAGTTCAAATAACATTTTTAAGGAAACACCCATTAAGAAAAGTGAGTGTCATGAAAAAAAAATGTTTTGTGTTCAATTTTTTTTTTCTAGGGACATCTAAATAATAGTGATCAGCCGTCAATCACCATATAAACTTAAAAGAATTGACCAAGGTGTAGACAGCTGTAACTTTTGCTTGGGCAAGATTCATACACAATAATTTGTATACCATCTAACTTTTATGAATGGGAACTTTTAGTCTCTTCAGATCTAGCAAGGTTGATATTATTGGCAGCTTAAAGAAGATTTGTTTTTTGTTAAGATATCTTAAGTTGAAGGATTCACTTCAAGGAAAAAAGATTATCAAATGCTAAGATCATTTATATAAGTATCATTCAGGTTATTGATATTTATATATATTCATATATCTGTTGAGATGCCTAAAGGTTTCACATACTTAAAGTATACACAAACCATGTCTCGTTTGTATATTGGCTGTTGTCTTTATGTGGTTATTAACATAAACTAATTTTATTAAGTCTTACTGTTTTCATTAGGTTTTTCTATTGCATACATATTTTTTATGATAAAAATTTTCTAAGAAAAAACTCAAAACATGGATATAAGTCATGACATCAGCATAACTTATATTCATGTTTTGTGTTTTTTCTTAAAAATTTTTTAATCATACATCGTCGGAATTTACTTCCATTTTTTTCTAATATTTTTTATATATGTTTATATTGTATGCATATATCAGTGTATGTATATTATTATGGATTAATTTTATATATATCTTATCTCTCCCTCTCTCTAAATCTATACATATATCTATAAAAGTGAGATTGTCTCTACATATGTGTGTGTGTACATTTCCCTACCAAACTTCTCTGTCAATTTTTTGCATACAGACTTGAGATTTTACATTAGGGGTATTCAGACATAGGGAAAACTTTTTAATTGGTTTTGGCCTGGAAATTTACCTGGTAAGGGGTCAAAGTTCAAAGATTTGACCTTTGCACTTCCTACAAAACTACTCAGCAAATTTTTGATTTAAACACTTGAAATCTTAGACATAGCATATAGGAAAAGCTTTTTAATTAGCTTTGAGCCAGAAAAAATAACTACTTAGGGCTCAAAATTGGGGTTTTTAAGTTGAAAGATTTGACCTTCGTGGTTTCTACCAAATTAGTCTGTCAATTTGGGGTCTAAATACTTGAAACTTGACATTAAGAGTATTCAAATGTATAGCAAGCTTTGTAATTGGTTTGTATCCGGAAATTTAGCAGCCAAGAGGTCAAAGTTGAAAGATTTGACCTTTGCAGTCTCTACCAAACTACTCCACTAATTGTGGGCCTAAACACTTGAAATTTTAGATTTAGGTTACTTGCACCCGGGGAAAACTTTCTAATTGGTTTTGAACTGGAAAAATAATGGCTAAGGGATCAAGATTGGGGTCAAATTTGAGCTGGGCAATGCCGGCTGCATCTGATATATATTCAATTAAATTTATGTAACTGTAAAGTTTTGTAACTGATAATACAGCACTCGGACAATGACGGGTTAATTTGCTAGTCTATATATAAATTTTAAAATGTGTGTGTACTTACAAACAATCAATCTCTACCAAACTCCTGAGCCAATTTTCGATCTACAGGAAATTTAGCTGCTAAAGGGGCCAAAGTTGAAAGATCTGACCTTTACAGTCTTTGCCAAATTACTCTGCCAATTTTGGGTCTACACACTTGAAATTTGATTTATAGGTTTTTTGGGGCCTAGGGAGCACTTTCTAATTGGTTTTGAGCTTGAAAAATAGCTGCTATGGGGTCAAAATTTGGAATTACAAAAATAAACAAATGAAAGTGAACACAAAAGCAAGCATTAAAGCATTCAGATTACTGAAATTTGTATGCCACCAAAATTTGCATAAGTACGATACTGCTTTCCTATATAATAGGCTTCCTTAACTACCTAAGTTGCAAGCCAACTGCACCTGGGCAAAGCCGGGCAATACTTCTTGTATATATATATGAATATATATCTAATTATAAATGCTGATAAATATACATATTTATGAAAGTATCTCCTGATTTTTTTATTTTCTTATTATCAGACTTGAATGTTTTTAAATATTTTCCATAATCCCAATTTCATCCAGACTCTTTTCCAAGTCCATAATCAGGGGTGTGTGCAATTCATTTCTGATTGTTGTTAAGATTGCTTTTTACATGTTTTTTGGAAAGCTGTTTAAATCCATTTTTTAATTTTCATTATGATTTAATCTCAATGTGTAAAATCTTGGCGTGCCATTTTTAAAAGATAACTTCTATTTCTGTACTTTTTTTTTAAATCATAAAACATTTTAAAATACTGTTGCCTATTTAAGAATTTCAATCAGTAAAATAAATTTTGAAACATGCAACAGTATTTGAAATCTTTGGCATATTTTTCCATAAAAGTATTGGACCAAGTTAAAAATAAAATAAAGAACTTTAACACTAGAAATCATGCATCATATTTCTTGCAACTGGAATTTAACAATCATTACTAAGTTTCTATTTTTCAATTTCAGAGAACTCCTGATATAGATTATGGACATATCGTTGTGAAAATTGCATATTTGCTGGAGACACGTGGCTATATTACAATATTTGTAAAAGGTCTGTAGTTGAGGTGTACAACAGCCTTTATTTTGATGTTTCTTCTATTCTTTCATACAGATCTCATACCTCATTTTCTAAGGGAAAAGCTGCTTGGGACAGTAGATTAGCACTCGAACATAATATGTGAGTTTGAATCCCAGTCATTTTGTTACATTCACATTTGGGCTAATAGCTTTGGGAAAGGTATGAATCCCCATATTCTTTCCAGCTATGGATTAAATAGTATAACTTTTGTAATTCAAACAATGACAAAAAAATGATGCTAGATAAATATGATTGTTCTCGGCATTTAATTCTGTAAAACAAATCAATCAATCAATTAATCAATCAATCATTTTCTATATCTGCTGTTTCAAGAAAATTTAGATGATTTGAATATTTATATATCAAAGGCCGGATTAAAATCTATTTAATGATTTGAATTGTTAACATTTAGAAACATTGAGCAAAGTAATTTTATCTTCTTGAACTTCATTGATTGTGTGATAATAGTTCAATTTATATTAGAAATATCCATAGAAGAATTATAATCCTATATAAATTAATGAAACTTTTGCAGTAATGTTTCTAACAAAATATTGTTCTATTTTTGGTTAGAAGAAATAAGAATTCTAACAATCTATTCAATATCTATCAGTTAAATATTTGCTGTAATGCATTAATTTCCTAGATTTGAATAATACTTTTTATTCAATACTAGCAGATTAACCTGGCGTTGTCCGGGTGCTGGATTAACAGTTACATAACTTTACAGTCACATGAATTTTATTGAATCTATATATCAGATGTACCCAGTGTTGCCTGGGTGTGGGATTAAACAGTTTCAAATTTGACCCTCACTTTGACCCCTTAGAAGTTATTTTTTCCAGATCAAAGCCAATTAAAAAATCCCCCCCCACACAAACACACACACACACACACACTTCCATTTATATAATAATAGAGATTATTCTATCAATTTTGGATTGCTTTCTAATTTTAGTTTATGAATTTAATCCTTAAGTTTTACAATAAAAAATGATCACAATTTTATGGTTAGCTTCATAGAAAAATACTTGCTTTAGATTCAGCTCTTTTTTACTAAAATCTACTCCATTTTTAGATTTTAGATATATATTAATTCAAAATGTTACTTTATTTTGTGTTTTAATCCTTATTGTATAAACATTTACATTAAAATATATTCATTCTTTAATTTTAAGGTTCTTGCAAAACACCCAATGAAGATCTTTCTTTATCATTCTTTTCATAAGACTTATGATACAGTTGTATTTCCTTAATATATTGGGCTAGTAATTAACCATTAAATAAAACAAAAAATAACAAAATTTTCCAATTTTTCTTTCGACAAAGTCTTTGTTTGCCTTTGAAGTAAAAAAAGTAGCCTTACTTTATCCCATTCCATCCCAGATTTTTCTGGGATCAATTGTGTACTCAATAATATTTCTTCTTCAGTACATTATTGCCACTATTTTTCTAACCAGGACATTTTGTTTACATTTTTGTATATGTTGAATTTAATGTAAATAATATGTAATTTACATGGGTCCAGCTAGTTAGTGATTACACTATTAAGAGAGTATGAAAGGTTTAATAGAATAAATGTGAACGAATCAACATATATTTTTAAATAAGAGAGGATTGTCAAGACTGGTTTAAACTGAAAATCAGGTCAAGAATAATAAAAAATATGAATATTCTCTGAAAATTTATTCTTTCAATGTTTCAATAATATAATAGTTGCATCTTTATAAAGACAAGCATATAAAAATATCTTTGATTTTGCTGTATTGCCAAAGTTAAAACTGCTTCAAAGATCAAATCCCTTTGATCAGCTTGGCTTGTATTTCACAAGATTTTCTGTTTTCCTAATGATAAGCATATTCTTTCAACTGATGTAATTTCCTTTTGAGTCATGTTCTTCCCTTTTTTAGAGTAGCATTATTTGTGGTTGTCTTTAATGCCAGCTTTGTCTGTGCTTTTTTTTGGTTACAGCTTTGTTTGTAGTCTCCATAGCCAAAGTCTTTTTTGGACTCTTGTTTTTTTAATATTAACTTTTCATCTTTATATAGGTTTATCACCCTAAACTTGAATGGTGGATATTAACTATTAATAATCGTTATTAAATACATTTTTCTCTTGTACTAACTGTTATTATAGCTCAACCTAAACAACTTAATTAATTTAATTCTTTTCTGTTTTGTTTTGAATATTGTATGATGTCACTTTCCCTTACATTTACAGGCCATTTATTATGCAACAATTTGACTTATATGGTGAATAGATAAATTCTTTTGTAGCCTGTAAAAGTGTCTAAAATTTCATTTGAATTGGACCATTCCTTCTAGAAGTTAATTTTTTTGATTTTCAATACATATTGGGTCAGGAGTATTCCGAAACCACGGATATCTGAAAACACTCCCAAACAGATAAAGTACAACTTTATAAATTTTCAAGAAAATTGGCCCAGCCACTTAGGAGTCTATAGGGAATGACATCACAGACAGGCAGACACCGACACACAAAGTTCCATTTAAATATAAGTTTAGATTATTATTTTGGGTATTAAATGACAATAAATGTTGATATGCCATTGAAAAATAATTGTTTTATTTTTATTAATATAATAATAATTGCTTTATTTTTTTACTGAAGTTAAGTAATCACCAAGATATAAGTTATTGATATTTTAGAATTCTATTTCTGATTGTGTTTTTAAATTAGTAAATTATTCTTTTTCCTTTAGAGTTTACAATGGTTTAACTGATTTAATTTATTTGATATGATCTGTTATGTTTTTGCAAATATCTGAATTGAATTCATTTTTTTTTAGAGAAGCAAGATTGTGTAGATGGGGCATTTGAAAAAAAAGAAATAGATTATGTAGATAGTAGTTGGAGGTAAAAAAAAGTACATACTGTGTAGATGGTGTTTTGAAAGTAAAAAAAAATAGATTGCATGGATGGTTCTTTGTGAGAAAAAATATTGTACTTTGAAAGTAAAGAAATAGAAATAATTTGTGTAAATGGTTTCTTGTAAGAAAAAAGAGAATAAATAAATTGTGTAGACAGTGCTTTGAAAGTAAAAGAAAGAAAGATTGTATAGATAGTTTTTTTGTAAGAAAAAAAAAGAAATTAGTGCTTTGAAAGTAAAAAAGAAATGAATTGTATAGATGGTTCTTTGTAAGAAAAAATAAAAAGGAAAGAAATAGTGATATTACTCCCCAGAGTTATTCTGTTTTATTTACTTTATGGTTACAAATGGTAAGAAATATTTATTCACTAATAATGAATGTTGATTTAGTTTCTCTTGCTTTAATTAATTTTAATTGATACCAAATCTAAGGAGACTATCTAGGAGCAACCACTTCCTCATCTATTGAAATATTCTATTTTCATTCAGAGGGTGTCAAATGGTGATATGGTTGTATCATCTAAGCATATTAATAGATAGATAACTATCAATATTGCCCTGCTTTGTTAAGGGGTTGCGTTTGACCCTTTAGTAGATATTTCTACCATTAAAAACCAAATTGAATTTGTTTCACAGGTCCTAATACCCTATTCATTTAATTTCAAGTCTGTATACCAAACATTGGGAAAGTAGTCTCTAGTCATGAAACTTTTGAACAATTTTCAACATCAGGGGGACAGTTGCACAAGACGGTAACCTCACAAGTTTTGTAGGGTCTACAACAAATGGTTTGGTGAATCCTTCAATGGCTTTCAAGTCTCATTGGACACTGTTTTCACTTTTGATAATCGACAAAACTCTCAGATTGGTGATGATCAATGATCTCAGTGACTTCAGACATGTCAGCCAGGTCTGTTTTCCCAGGATGTGTAATCTTATTGTTTGCTAGAAGAATTGCAAAAAATGTCAAGTACCGTACATAGTTCAAGCCTCTGAAATTGAAGAAAAGATCAGGCAGTGTCACCAAAGTGTGTGCATACAGCAAATAGTCATTTACTTTGACAGCATGCAATAGAGACAAAACAAGCCACACATGTTCATGTATGAGACTGATCTTCCATCAGCTTTGATTGTGTCAAAGACCCTCAGGCAAAGGGAAACAAGTCATTTGTTTCTTTTGACAAGCTGGAGAAGTCATTTGTGCCAGTTTGATCCTTCAAGTGTACTGAGGAAAACATCAAAATTATCAAGCATTGAATGAAACACTGATGGTTTTGCAGGGTTTAGAAGGATGTAAGATGTGAGATCACTGGAACATTCATTCACAGCTGAAGCTATTGTTTCTAGCTCAAGTGAGAATGTGTACAAGTCCCAATGGCCAAACCATCATATTCACAAGCCATTTTCTCTTGAACTAGTGATGCTATGTCATACACAACACAATGTGTTTAGGCAGCTTCTAGTTACCCTTGGTGACGGCCTGCATGATGTCCTGTCCAAGTGAGCTGACAAGCCTTTGTACCTTGGATACTTGATTCTATGCTTGATCATCATGAAGAAAATTCAGAAATCTTAGGAGGTCTTGTGGCAAAACATTACAATACAATACAAACCTTTCTCCATCTATCTCTATTAAAAACAGTAGTGGTTCAGTTGTCCAAACATTTTTCACTTTGACTGCCTTCAATTTCTCTTTATTGCAAAATATGCAGTATTTCTTAAATATATACTTATCATCTTATCCTGGAACATACCCAGACTGTCTTTGATGTTCGTCTTTTAGTTTGCATACATGGGGGTACCTTTAAATCAAAGGCCATAACCAATACTCCAAATAAGTTAGATTATGGTTAAAAAACATCTTCAGGGGACCCTAAGCTACACTCTGGACCCACTGAAGTTAAGTTATGGTGGGGTTCCAGGTGGAAAAACGGACTAACTCTTTCAATTTGTGTACGTGTGGGAACCCTTAAATAAAGGGTCCAAATGTGTTATATTTTGTTAACATGCAGAAACATGATCAGGGGACTCAGAAATCACTGAAGTTAAGTACTCGGTGGAGGTTGCCAGGAAATCGCTGTTTTTTTCTCGGATTAAATGTGTGTCTAATAGCCATAGCTGACTACCGGACATAGTTAAGCTAATATGCACAGATCACCTGTTGCACAGCCTTTACAGCATTTAACTGTAAAACATGGTGGGAGGGGGCTAATTATATTTTTTGCTCGAGGGCCCATAACACTCTCAGTCCACCCCTGCATCAAAGCAACCCCCGAGCAATTTGCGTAGATACATATGTGTGTTTATATATATATATATTTAAACACACTTGTGTATGAATGTGTGTATCGATAAATACACACTTGTGTATAAATTTGTGTATCTATAAATATATATCTATACATATATGTAAATATATATATATGTGTATAGGTGCATGTATACATGTGTGTATACATAATGTTGATTGATATAACTGCACATTCACATAACTCTGTTGTAGAATACTAACAAGAGATCTAAAGAAGTCTTTTTTGCACTAATCAAATAGTACTTAAATCTTTTTTTTTATCTTGCTCATTCTTTCTTTTTCTTAGATGCTAACAATTTTGGTATCATTTAGCCCACATTCACTTCTCAGATAAATTTTCTCAGCTCACAGAGTGAAATATTCTGAGTAAACAATCCTTTGAGTAGCAAGTTTCATAAGAATGTTCAAGGCTTCACAAAAATTCATTTTTCTCTCAGAATTATTTTTTTTGCTTCCTTCTGATTTACATGAGTTTGTTCATTATTCACAGCTTTTTGAAAAAAAAAGTTGGTTTAGAATCATGAGACAGTATTTTGACTTGTCAACAAAGAAGATTCTTAGTTGGTTTAAAACTTGACTTGACAGAGAAGCTCTTGTAACTGACACTAAGTAAATGATTTGAAATGCTTAAAAAATTAGATCACCCATCTTTATATCGACCTGATATTTATGCTTTCAATGACAAGTAAAAATGTGGCTGCAATTGAGAAAAAGTTTTGGCCTCTTTTATGAGGAACTTTCCAGATTTAAACGATTTTCTTCATAAAATGGATTAATATTCAGACATTTAGGTAATAACCCTTATTAAATAGAGGCTTTTTTTTCCAAAAATAGGGGTTTAGATTGTAAGATTGGTATCAAACAATGGTGGTTGTGGATTGTCAGAGTTGAGTCTTAAAGTTGTTGTCTATATTTAATGCTGGAAATCTAATGATAAAGTGAAAATAAATTTAAAAGAATCAGGATCAGAAGTTAGATGTCAGATCAAAAGTCAGAAAATATGGGATTAAATCCTGTCTGAATTTAGCTCAATACAAGTATCTCATAGAAAATCAAGGTTCAGATCATGTTTTAGGATTCAGGTCATAGGTAAAGAAAGATTTAGGTTTTAGATAAGTAAATCATTGAGAGATCCTTGAAGAAATGCTGAATAGACCCCTCTTCACTATAGGAACTTGCTTCCTGCCAGGGTCTCTGGTGCTCCCCACGCTCACAGGGAATGGGCTGTATGGAAGAGCAGTGAATTCAGGACCATGCAGCAAAGTGTGCAAAAAGGCATGCTTGTCAGGCCACCCCTGCCCTCCTTCACATCCTGTCTGTGACTGTACGTGTGGGTCCATGATTGAACTGTTCAGGCATCAACAGACTCACAAGTTACATTCTACTAGTGGGGAAAAAGAAAATTATAAAATGGGAAATTAATTTTATGGAAATATGATGTTGTGTCCTTGCTAGGGGTTCACAATATTCAAGTAGGAGAGTTTGGTATTGATGCGAGCGGTTAGACTGCGCAAGACTCTCCTGCCTGAGGCAGAAAAGGCTGGCTTACGTATAGCCAGACGAATCCATTTTGTGGTGGATTTAGGGATGATAACTACCCCAGAACACCCTCCCTCCGAAGATTTATTTCTCTGAAATATAGGTTTT
>JAYKTE010416006.1:0-10524 GCA_036873565.1 Xipholeptos notoides
GAAAGAGTAAAGCAGTAAAGATATTTTTTGATTGAGATGGAGCAGATTCTGCTGGAGTATCATGAGGAGGCTTGTTGTCAGTCTGACTCCAGTAAAAACCAGCCGTCACAAACAGCATTCAAATGCCACATGTGACCGGTGTGAGAACACAAATCAATAGTAATAATCAAAATAATGATGATAATAAAAATTAAATATTGTCAATGATTAGCATGAAGTATTTTTCTAAGTGAGTTTTTAAAAACAGATAAAAAATGAATTACTTTAATCAATGTTCGACAATAAAGATAGAAATAAGGGAAACAGAAATTGAATGAATAATAGTATCAAATAAAAGATAAATGACATTAACAAAGTCCAGATAGGTAAGCAGCTTGTGCGTTGCGTATAGCGCAATTGACACAGGAACAATAGCAGCTATAATACATTATAATATACTTATTATAAATCATTTCCTCAGGGATTCAAGTCTATAAAGGAACATATTAATTAGCTAGTAATGAATTTATTCAAACAACACATAATATCAACCCCATTTCACAAGTTCTTTAAAAAATTATATTTAATATGATGAATACTATGATATTCCAAATATTCTAATTGATAATGTTTATGACTTTATATTCTAATACTACGGGATAAATAAAGTTTTATAAATAACACTATAAATCGAGATAATAGTTCCGATACTCTAAATAATGATAATCATCGAGCAGATCGCAAAATTTCAAAAAAATAAATGTTTTGTAAATAGCAATAAAGATAAATATAATTGTTGAATAGCACTAAAAGTACGAAAAAAAACCCCAAAAAACAAAATAAATAAAAATGATTTGAACATCTCAAATTTAATTTACAATGTCAAAATTACGCAAGCAAGAAGAGATTAATGAAAAGAGGTTAAAATATATAAGTAAAATAATAGCAATAGAAAAAGATCATGAAACATCATTTTACATAATTAATATTTGCATTATAAGAGAAATAGTTTTAAGCCAACTTATTAATTGCGAAATTTGGCACTACGTCTTAAAGAGGATTTACTAGTAACAACAAAGTCATCACTTCACAAGGCTATTCTGTATTTTCAAAGTAATAAGTCACAAAAAAAACGTAAAACCAAGAAGTAGAAATTCGTATTTATCTCATATTTAATTTGCTAAGCCTACAATATGCTATATGTTTTGACCAAAAGTATAGGTTTAGGTAAATCTACGATAAAAAATGGATTAGTGCTTCAAAGATGCATAGTTATTCTCTAAACATCCCATTGTGCTTGATTGTTCAAGTCTTTAGAATGAAACCGAAGATTAGTCTCCGAATAAGTTTGCCTTCTATTAGATTCAATAACAGGAAGCAGCCTCAAAACACAGATGAAGCAAAGCATTATATCAATAAGAGTTCAACACAATCGTCGAACCCGAATGAATAGACGCTCTTTTATTGATCCTGCATAAGGTTAGAAGTGGCAAAGATGGAAAACTAATCATTTCCAACCTATAACTCAAACGTCATATTATTTACTAGATATTGTTGATGGAAATTGCCATTACTTGTTTTATGTGCATTCTAGAGAAAATTTGAGGCTGTATTATGTGAGAAAAGGTACATAGTTTAGTAAGTAAATGCGTTCGAATAAGTCACCTACTATAAACATTCTCGGATAATTGCTCTTAATATAAGATCTTCTTGGTATTCCCAACCTCATATCTTTTTGCCAGTTCGGTTGATATGATTACAGCGACCTTGAAAGCGTTTTCATGGTCGAAGTCACAAACTTTCAATTCAGTTGTCCAGCAGGTTTTTTCTTTGATATCTTTTGAGTAAAGATTATCAAATAAAATAGATGAAAATTAGCTCTAGGAGTTCCCCCAAGAAGAAAAACAAATCAATAACGACAAGTAATTAAGACATAGAAACTATGTATACGTGATGCACGCTAAATTTGTTGACCTGAAAAGAAAAAAAGGACTTATAAATAGAACTCTTCATAGATCTATATATATTATACATATAAGAGGATCTTTCTAAAGGAAATGCCTCCTATTCATTATTCAGCCTGGATTAGAGAGGATTGCACTTATCATTTAATGACCTGAAAGTTTCATCTCTCTGTTCTAGATATTGACCGTGTGTGATTCTAAGAAATCAGTAAGGTGACTATAAACCTGAATTAGTATTCATAAGAAAACAAAATTCGTTTGAATAGATTACTATGAAAATGTATACGAATGTGATAGCTATAAAAATGCACCAGTACTGAACGCTAAGAATGTATCATAAGTTATATGTGACATTACACGCTAACTCCCTTATAGGTTTAGGTAAATCTACGATAAAAAATGGATTAGTTAAATTGCTCAATATCAGCTATAGAGAGGGTGTGGTTGATCAATGTAGATATGGCGTCAAAGGCCTTTTATGACTGTAGTGTTTCACCTGTGCGATCATCAGACAAAATAGTTGCCGAGTTGTTTACGTAATACAAAACATAAGGAAAACTTTTAGTTTGATGATTGCAAAGGTAAGAAAATAACATACAAGAAAGCTCTGAAAATAGAAGGATCAATTAGCTCAATAAGATCTTCCTTTTTCTCCATTTCTAATTTTCTCCAACAAAATTCGAATAGAATAAATGTAAGAAAAACTGAAACTAAAAACTATTTCAGATTTGGGGGTTTTCTTTTTTTTTTCTTTCGGTTAACATAAATCATGGAATATTTTTGTATCCTATTATATGCATAACTGTTATAGTCCAGATTATACTCTCTCTTGACGAATCCATTTACCAAAGGTCCATCACAGTGTACCATTCTGCCTGCATCTTGGGAAGAAAACTTTCTACTTTTTTTTCACTGATTTCCCTTTATTATATTGATTGCTAATTTTTTCTTATTAATTCAAAATAACACTTTAAATGTGATAATTGTTTTATTGGATTATTTTCCTTGGGTTAAAGTAATTTGGATTATTGCAATACATTGCTGACATCAACTTAAAATCGGATATTTTTACATCACATAACTTTTTGACCATTTTTATTTTAAATCAGTATTTTATTTGGACAACTTTTACTTAACCTACAAAAACGGTTTCAAAAACAACAGTGATGACTATAATTTGAGTACTATGAAATCATTGTTACTTTTATCATTTCTGTACATCTGTTTTCTGTTGTTGTTGCTATTGTTATAGTTTTCTTGTTATTGTTGTTGTTATTGCAGTAGAAGTAATTACAATGGTGACATGAATATAATTGTGATTTAAAAAAAATCACAGGAACCAAATCTAGAGCAAATGCTAGAATTGTTAAAGAGTGAGGAAGTAGAGACCAAATAGTATTTTTTTCTACATTAATTTTCAGAATATAGATTAAATATATAAAAACATCCCTTGGTTTTGTGATGAGAAACGAGAAGATGAAATAGTTTGTGTTTGATTTCTTTTTTGTAACAAAGGAATGTGGAATTGATGAGATGAAAAATTTATCTCTAATGGCATTATATTGGTTGCTGCATAAAAATTCTCAAAATACGAAATCAAAATATTGGGCTTCTCTAACGAAAAAAAGAGCGAAAAAAAAGATTTAGATATGTTTGGTGCAAAAAATGATTTTCTTGATTTCGGCAAGCAAAAAAATAAACGCTCGTTATTTCATTTCAATATGAATTCATTTATCAAAGTAGATATTTTCTCAGTCAAGCAAGGAACTAGGAATTAACACAGGGATATGATAATGTGCTTTTTAGCGGCTTATCCCACTATCATAGCATCTAGGTTGTATATTTTCTCTTGTCCACCGCTTAGACGAGCTGTCTACCATGTTTCTCAAGCTGTGTTTGTTCGGTTTTATTGAATGAACATTGTCAATAACCTTGATGAGATACTCTGAAGTTTACGAATAATCCGTTCAGAACAACCGAAGATGGACATAATGGTTTAACTACGATTTCAAATAACATACTACGATTCTAAAGTCTGAGCATTTCATCAGAATGGTTACCAAGCGTATACATGTTTACACTGATTGTTTAATTGACAGACTATTAATTCAGCTCATTGCAACCTTTTAATTCGTTACCATTTTAAGAATATTATACGGAGGACAACTCAAGTTATCCTGTAGATTGCAGTGAATCTTCAGAAGGTTTTATATCCAGAATGGAATTTCGAAAGCAAATTGTCTTTTACTTTATCCTCCAGAAATGCTGAAGATGTCTTTGAGAAATACCTGGAAGTATTAATGCCCAATGTAAATTTCAACATCAAACAGGCATTAATGATCAATTTTTGGCTGTTGGTCTTGTTTTGGACTAAAAAATAATAATAAAAATCTAATTATGATAATCACTGTCTAAAAAATGATGAGAAATAACAACGAAATCAATTGAGCAAAATAATTATTTAACAAGGTAAGAAATATAGAGAAAAATTGTTATATTGAGACAAAATTATTTTAGAATATTCACAAGGAGATTTAAACTATCGTGTAAAATATAAATTCTATAGCACAACAAATCTAATGATTTATAGTAGAATCGATGGATATACAAAAATTCATTAGGATTCTTTTTGAGTATGTCGATCTATTAAGATGTGTTTCTTAAAAAACAAACTCTATGCACTTAGTTTGAAGATGACTTTTCTATGACTACATTATGTTTTTCTAGCCTTCGTATTTTTCCTGTTTTCTTTCATCATTGATTTTTACTGTCTAACAAGTAGTTTGTTATTCAAAGATTGTTAGCAACTTTTCTTTTAATCACTTTAACCTGAAGTGATTTAAAAAATTCTTTTGTCGAATAGATTTGAAGATTGTTTTCTTTTTTAAACTAAAAAAACTTACGTGATTTTTTTAAACTCTTAAAGGATTTCTATAATTTTTTCAAGTTAATCATTTTTTTAAATTTGCTATTTCTTTATATTTAAAACAAAGGCTGGCATACTGTATTATAATTGTATAAATAGTGATTTACAGTTGCATAAACCTAATCACTATAATTAATTTGAATATTATATCCATATATCAAGTAATTCCATAAGCTTTGTCCGAATTTTGAATAATGAAAGCAAGTGGCCAAATGTTACATTTCGTTAAAGATTAAATTATCAATGTGTTTTCCTGATTATCTATGACTTCCTTCCATCTTTTAAAAAACTTCTTTATTCAATTATGATAAAATTCTTTTGGTTGGCTTTTGATTCGATGGACTTTTAATGTCATTTTTATTGCCTTCCTGCATATGAACCAAAGGAGGGGGGACCCAGTAGGTTGCTGATTAATAAGATATAGAACAACAAAGACTTAAAAAGTTGTTCTCGGGTCGTGTCGCCAAATGTCTGAAAACCCTCGGGTGAGAATCCTGCGAAGATCTCCGGTTGAGGATCTGCTGGTCTCTAAATTTCCTTCAATATATATCATTGGGGTTGGGGGGAAGTATTTCGGCGGTTTTATAGGGATTTTAATTTAAATTGAGGAGCATTCGGAATTGTGTGTGTATATATAATTGTAGGTAAATTTATGTTTAAGGGTATTTTATGCATGTGTGTCTGTGCGTGTATTGTATCGGTGAAAATGTCTTGACACAACTTTAGTTAAACTTCATTATTTTATTAAAAGTGCTGGATTAGACGTAATTTAAAGTGACGGTAAGTGAATGTCAAAATAATGTGTGCATCTGCATAATCCTATCTTTATGTCTATATTGAAGCCTGTCTATGAATATTCGTTGTTAGTAGAGACAGAATTGTTAGAAAACGTTTTATTCGTGTGTGACATTTAAAATACTTACATTTTTACATTTTGAACATTAATGTTTTTGAGATTTAGCAGATAGGATGCTTTTCTCTTATTGTTTCAATAATACCTTGTGTGGTACAAAGAAAAAAAACACTTTGCTAAGAGTAAGAAAGTTGAGTTTATTTTGTCATACAGAAATTCAAATCCAGTTATTTTTTGCCAACAAGAATTTAGTCTTGAAAAAAAACCCTATCTTTTAGAATAGAAAGTTGTGTAATCTTGTAGCCGCTACAAGACTACACATCTTTCTATTCTAAAAGATACTTTTTCTACCTTATGTCTGCTTAAAGGTGATTATGGGATCATGTTATAGATTGAGTAGGGTTACTTTCCGTTTAATGCGTTCATGATGGTTTGAATTCAGTATTACTAATTCTAGTTTTCATCTTTATTTGGTTTTATCTCAGAACATGCTGTCTTTATTGAATATGTAGTTTAAAAATGCGATGTGACTTTATAATTGTAATTACACCGATGTCTGGTAAAAAGGTGGTTATATGTAGTATATCTATGATTGCCATTTTGCACTTTGATTTTTAAGAGAAAATGCTGATAAAAATGCAATTTGGCTCACACCACATATTACCACCTTATTAATAATTTTTGAAAACTGGTTTGAAACATAATTTTGTAGAATTAACACGAGTTTGGTAAATGTAAATCTTATATTTGCTGAAAAGGAGTTAGTAATTCTGGTAATGGAAATTAAAATTAAATGCAAATGAGGTTATGTTATCTCATTAGATATGGATATTAGCTACAACTATTGTTGTTGATTGTTTGCCTTAAGAATAACATGCCGTGAACAAACAATAAAAAACAAACCGGAAAAAATAGAATAATAAACAAAAATGAAAAGAAACAAAACAAAACAATGTTGGCTAATTTAACAATTTATGACCTTGAGAACTTGTATGTTTTCCTAGAATTAAATAGATGAGAAAGTTAAGAAATACTTTATAAAAATAATATTTGTTATCAACAGTTTCTAGAATGTATTTGCTTTTGTTGACATTGCTGGTTCAGAAAGAGTTACAAAAGATAATACATATTTTTTTATTTTCCATAAAGAAAAAGGGATAAAAAAGATTTTGATTTTGTGTCTTGTATTTTTTATACAGTAAACATTTATTGAAAATATCTGGCTTCATAGACTTAACTGATATGGAGTTTTTTTTCTGGCTTAGATAACAGGTTCTTTGTTAAATGGTATAATATACAAAACATATTTTATTTCAAATAACCCTTTTAGATGGGTTTTACAAAAAACTGGCTATATTAGATTTGGTTTTGAAAAAAAAATACCGTTGAAATTTCTGGTTTAGCTAGGATATTTCATATATATAAATATATACTCAGTCTACATATTCGTTATAAAAACAGTCAATGAATAAATCTGATTTATTTTGGATATCCAAAGATCTGGTTTTATTTGAATTTAGAATATTTTGGACTAGTGTTCTAACTGTGATCATTATAAATATATTTCTTCGGTTAATGTAACTTCTGAGCTTCTTAATATGTTAATTGTTGTCATTGTTTATCATTAGAAAAACTCAATCAGAAATCTTTATCCAATCTGTGATCTGTGACCGAGTATAAGAGTTTGGTTTATGGTTTTAATATTGCCCCTGATTGCAACAAGTAACACTCGAAAAAAGCCAAGAGTCAAGTAGATCAAAACTTTATCTAAATAACAAATAAGATTAAAACAATATTCTGTTGTGTCCTTGAAAGTCTCAGACACGGATATTAATTAGGTATTATTTTACAGAAAACAGAATACAATGGGGAAATTTGCGTGGTCGTAGAGATGCCAACATTGTCGACTATGGACAAGAACCCCTTGAGAGGAGTACTTCTCGTATGTATACATAATTTAGAGGAGTTCATAGTTTGTGTTCATACAACAATATCGATAAATATTTAAAGTTTCAATCGATATCTGAGCAGTTTTGTAGTTTAGATAAAAAGTTCTTCACTGAGAAAGTATCTGGCTAGAAGGAATTTAATTTTATTGATCACTCCCCCTTGATTGTTACAGAACCTAAAAAAACTTCATTGATCTATTCCCTGAAATAACAACAACTCTAGGAATTCTATATTATGCCCATTGGTAAGGAAAGTACAATGAATAATTAAAGCATTATAAAAATAGTCTGAACAAATAATGTTCTTGTGGGAAGCACAGGCTAACATAATTCATTATGATATACCTGGTTTGGTATTCTAATCCATTTTGGCCAAATTGACTGAAGGCAGAAAGAAAAAGTACCATAATAATCACGTTAGTGATTGCTAATTTCACCAAATAGGCATTCGAATTAATTTAGCAACCAAAAAGATATATTGAACTATTCAATAAAGATAGGTTGATCCTTAAAAAGAAAATTTAGTTGACGTGCAGATTACTATAAAAAGGATCGTTTGATATTGTAATTATCGTGCTCAGTGTCACTGTTTAACTGTTACGGTAAAAGGACTATTCCATTGTGAAACCCTCTTAAAATTGGAATGGTAATAAAAATATCAAGTCTTAAGATTTTAAACATTTATGCTTCTGCCTTGGGGTATGTTTAACCACTGTAGAGATGCAGTCAGCATATTCTAAAACCCTTTAGGCTTAGTAGAAAATTAAGAAAGGCAAAGAAGAAAACGTGATAAAAAAGCTAAGTCACTCTTGAAACAGCGGTGTTCATCTCTAATGCACAGCACTCTTGGAAAAATATCTCATAATGTATTTATTTAGATGCGCACTTTAGCATATCGTAGATGTTTGAAGTATACTAAACACAAATTTGTTACTATGCAAATACATTAAGCTTTATTACTATTGTAAGATGTAAAGTGTTCTTTATATTTCATATATATGAGTATTGAAAGAAAACTGGATGGTATGTTAAATAACAGTTCAATGAATTACGTTTAAACTATATAACACTAAAAACTTATTACTACAAAAAATACATTAAAACATAGTCCCATAGAAATACACTAAGCTTTATTAATATCGAAAGTGCGTATAATGAATTATATAATTTTATATATTGAAAATAAATTGTGAAAATATATCAGACTTTGTTACTAATGTTGGCTTTAAGCCAATGTTGTAGTGGTTTATATATATAAATCAATATTATTATTAGAAATAGTTTAAATTTTGAATAATATAACTTATACTTAATGCCACAAAATTATTATCTTAATCCACATATTAAATATCAATTGAATAATATAAATGATAATAATTACTCTAAATGCCCTATTTTGTTCTCAGGAAAAAATCAATTGAGTGAATATCAAACGATGAAGAAGAATCGGCAAGCAGTAGTGGAACATCCCATTCCATAGTTGGCACCTGTCGTGTAAATATATATTTAGGTTCATGAACGTGGCGATTATTACAGTTACTACTGTTAGATATATTTGTCTATAAAAATATTACTCCAAATTAAAAGGTAGATTTAAATATCTGGTGATTCCAAAAGTATAGTTATAAAGAAAATAGGTTGAAATTCTGGATAAGTTGTGAAACCTGACGAGTAATGTTTGACTTGATAATCAGTCAGGCGATTTAGAAATTGGTGCGCGAGTTTAGTCAATGTTTTGATCCCAAACAGAAGGTGGTGATATGGATGCAAAGGTGCAATGGAAATGGGTTATTTATACAAAACTGTTGAAAACTTTTTTTTTAATAAAACAGTGTATGGAGTACAATGCAAGTAAATAATACATGATCAACCATAAGATAATCGAGCATGTAATAACTTACGGGAAAATTAGAGAAGATGAAATATTAAAAAGAAAATTGGAAAAATAAAACGCTTCTCTTTAAAAAAAAAAAAAAGGCGCAGGAATTTTAGAATTTAAGATTAAATATAGTGATTTCTGAATGTAGAATTTAGATTATTAAACCCTAAATTGGAAGCTTTTCTTTTAAAAATGTTTCGTTTCTAACCCATTTTATATGATATGATATATACACGTTCGAACACAAAATCAAGTTAGATAGTCCAGTTTTCATCAAATTCTCGGGATTTTTGTAACCAGTGTTGCCCTATACCTAGATGAGTTATTCTCATTGAGTTGATGGGTTTATTGAAATCAGTGCTATCTAGACTAGTTACTCATGCGCGTTTATAAACCTCATCTTCCTGAGACAACTGAAAGTAAAAGTAATAATTTTGACTGGGATTTGAACTCGTATAATACAATTCAAGAGACAAAGTTTTGCCGTCGCTCCACCTCGGATGCCTATACTTTTATTGTATAGTATTAATAATCTTGATAAGGAAATAGTAAGAGAGCTCGTTTTTTAGAACTAATCAAAAACTTAATTTCATATCTCGGCTTTGGTTTTAAAATACAATTTCAATGGAAAAAAGTTAAATTGTCATAGTTCTTTAATTAATTTAAATTCAATTTTACCTTGCGTTAGGGAGAAGTTCTCTTGAAACAGTTAGTAAGCAGTCGGCTTTTAGAATTGTAAGTTTCACGAGTTCAAATCCCAGTTCAACTTAGATGGGGACAAATTCAACTTAGATCGGAGTTAGATCCATAAATTAGATTGGCATTTGTCAACTTTGATTTGGGATCTGTCAGGTCGGGATGAGTCGAACTTGAGTTGGAAAGCCCTCTTTTACAGTTAGCATTGATTTATCAGATAGAGCAAATTGTATCGTTTAAAATATAAAGCACTCTAAATGAAAATATAGGCAACAATT
>JAYKTE010416117.1:0-19549 GCA_036873565.1 Xipholeptos notoides
GTGTATATATATATATATATATATATATATATATATATATGCCCTGAAACATGCCCTATGCAAACGAGGGGTCCTGATAGGCCTTAGCTATGAACACTCATGTGCCATGTGTGGCAGAATATGTTTGTCAGGTGCGGGACTCATTAACCATAGAGCCTACCACTCAGGATTTAAGACAAAAAGACAGAGGAGAAAGTGGGCACACAATAAATTGTGCACTACAGAGTTTCGAGTGTAAGGTATGTTGACAAAGTATGCAAATCTGGAGCAGGACTTTGGAGCCACATGCGAACTCATTTGTATGTAGCCAAGTCTTATAGTTGGCCTTCTGTAAATAAGTGGCAGTCACCATATAAACAGACATATAACAGATAAATAGATAAAAGGTAAAAAAGCATATCTGTCAAAATATATGTATAATAAAGAGGAGTCTCATAAATTCATAAAAATAAACAGCTTAGTTTACAAATCCTTCAAGAAACCTTAGAACAATAGAATAGTTTTGGATCTTGGAAAAAAAATTATAAAAACAACACTGTTGAAATAATTCCTAATCTCACCAAAATGTTGCATAAACCAATATGAAGATGATAATATAACTGCCCTCGCAAGTTGTTATTCTAATTAGATTATACAGGGATTTACAGTATTAGTATCATTGTTATCTCTCTCTTATACTCTTGTGTGTGTGTGTGTGTGCACGTGTGTTTAACAGACACCAAGTTTGTAAATCATAAAAGACAGGAAATAAGTTTATCCTTTCCTAGAAAGGTTAAAGAAACTTTAAGTGTAAATAGAATTTAAAGACATTTTGTTGAATAGAATGTGACAGACAGATGTGGGACAAGGAATAGAAATGGAAAGTGAAGTAAAGAAAGAATGAAAAAATGTACAAGTGTCATAAAATGAAAAGAAAGAAAAATGAATAAAAGGTCCTTCCAACCAGCCAACTACAAAAATGAATAGTACATACTAATAGATGTGAACTAGATTTAAGAAAAACAAAACTACTTGTTTTAGTGTCTAAAGAACAAACATGAGAATATTAGAATAAAACCCACCCAAGGTGAAGCCCTCCTTCTTACATTGAATATTTTCAATGAAGACACAAAACAAACCATGAAAAGATTTAATATCTATTTTTATATCTAAAATCAAATCAGCCATTTGATCATTATCCACAGTATTCATCAATCTAGATCATAAATTTATGAATGACATAAAGTAATTATGTCCGTCATTAATTATTTATGAATGACATAAAGTAATTATGTCCGTCATTAATTATGTTATATCAATAAAACTAGGCGGCGAGGTTGGCGCTGTGGAAAAAGCTTGGTCTCTGGAATCGTATTACACGAGTTCAATTCCCAGTCAAATCCACTGCATTCACTTTCAGCTTCCTCGGGTGGATGAGGCTCGTTAACTTGGGAGAGCAACTCAACACTGATTACAAAAAAGCCTGGGAATGAGCACATAAAAATGGCCTTGTGCCTAACTTGGCTTGGTGCTCGACCAAGTAAATATAATATCAATAAAACTAGGGGGAAAAAATGAAGCCACTCAGAGACATCATCTTAAAGATAATATGTCATTACTCTATTTCTTTTATTGAATGATTCTTTAATATGAACTCAAGTTTAATGTTCTTTGCAAAAGTACTTGTAATTTCTATAAATTGAAATTATTATTGTTTAGGAAATAATAAAAGTTTGAAAAAGTTTTTTTTTAAATCTCCATCTCTAGGAAGTAATTTAAATTTTATGGGTCTAGAAATTTAAATCTGAGGAAAAAGAATTTCAAAAATAGTGAATTGTTGCTTAACCTTTTTACTATTCTTTCCTTTTTTTAAATCTATACTTTAATCAATACAGACAATATATTATTTTCTCATTCTTCCACTTTGGCAACACTTGATGGTACTGTTAGTTTATGTGAATTACTAATCAATAAATTCTTTATTAGTTATGTTACCTACAAAATTTTCTAAATTATCTAGTAATCAAGTTTTTAAAGCATTTATGGAGATTAATATGACCCACCTAAATAATTACCTATGAAGACATAGTTTAAAAATGTTTACTCATAAAATATTTACAATAAAATAATTTTATTACATAGAGCTTGTATTTGGAATATTGTTTTATCAATTTTCTGTACTCAATATTTTAACTTTTCTAAACAAAATATAGATAGAAATCATCCAATTAATAATTTGTCCAGATAGTTAAGTGCTATTGTTATAGTATAGGTGTACATAAAGAAGTATTTTTCAGAATGGCTCATAAATATGTTTGAAATAGTAGGAGAATAACTATTTGTACAAACATAATCATTCAATATCTGCAATCACTCGAGAAAAGGTGTGATATTATTATTTAAATATACTTTAAGTAAATTACCTGGTCAGTATTTATCATTATCTAATTATAGATCTAATATAAACTTTCATATAATGTGCTGCTTTTTTTCAATTTTATTTTGAATAGTTTCTTCCTAATCTCATCCTTTTCCATTAGCTTTAACTTTCAAATGAGAGATCAAATAGTTAAGTAATCAATAGTAATTACATCTAAATATAAAATTAAATAAGGAATGCTTTTATTAAATGAAACAGTATGATGTCTAACATATTTAAATTTAATCATATAAATAATGTCATTTTTCACATGAAAAATGTTAGCTATATTGAACAATTGCCACAAAAAAAGCTTTGTGCATAGATGAATTGAATGAAAAGTACTTTTTGTAGGTAGCTTTTAATTGCAACAAAGCCAGTTAACAGTTTGTGAATGTATAATTAAATCAATTCCTTTAAATAGCAAAATAATACTTTTTAATTCTCTTTTTGCTTTTCCAAACAAAAGAAGATTGATTCATTCTGGTCTACTATAGTTTATTTCGTGTACTATTTTCACATTAAAAAATAGTTAGAAATTCACTATTAGAATTTAAATAGTTAATTAATTTATTAAAAACAACCATTATTCAATTTTATTGAAGGTAACAGCATATGAACTCTTTCTATTTAATTTTATATTTATATGTAATAATGATTGTTTCATTAAGTAATTTACCACTGAATTTGAAATTTTAATCAGAAAAATATTGATAAAGAATTATTTTCTCTAAAAGAAAATTATATTTTAATAAATTCATCGTACTAAAAGTTTTAAACACTTTTTCCATCATTTTGGGTATAATATTGCTTCAAAATTTCTATTTGGAAGATCACTATATTTTTTTTCATTTTTATTGAAATTTTTAACAGAGCTGATGCAGAGCAATAAGTCAAATATTTAAAAAAAGGGGCAAGATTTTTTTTAAAGTTTGTTTTTCTGGATTAAATAATTAACAAATACTGGAAATTTTCATTAACATATAATTTGTTAATTTTAAATGAATTTTTTAGTTAATGTTTTCTTTACAAGCCGGATATTTGGGCTATGCCTTAACCCATTAAATGATCCCTGTCCATTATTAAGCAATTAGCATATTATCCAAAGGTATAGCAATATTAGCATTTTCTCAATGAAGTACTAGCATCACTTTTAGCTGGATGCATATTTCCTAAAACAAACCATACCATAATCATGTTTTTTTTTTAAAGATTTGGTGTTTCTTATACTTCAAATTTTATAGGGCGAACATTTAATATTAGAGGACACATTCACAGACCAAATTCCAATCAGTCTTATTCACATTTGAATAAATAAATTAGCTGATTTCCAAACATGAGAAAATTCTTTAGTTGTGCAACAATCATATCTAAAATGTGTATTTCAACTTTGCACATTGTTGCATCCTAGTGTGGTTTACAACCATTTAAAAAGTTTTCTATATTGATTTGTTCCAAAAATACAAATTTAATTAAGTTTCCCCAAGTACTTGTTTGTTTTTCAGATAATGCAGTCAACAAGCAATAAATGCAATATAGGAATAAATACTACCAAGTAGACTGATATTGCTTCTCATTATCCTTTCAAACCAAGTTAATGCTGTTTATGTAAGTGTCAAATGAATATAGGTAATGAAAACTTAAAGAGAAATTCTTTCTAAGTAAAAAGATAAGTGTAAGATAAAGGAATAGATTACAGGAGAAAAGTAAGAGTGATATACAGTCTTGTTCATAAATAACTACACTTCAACCAACTTGGGTTTGATAAGGACTTTCTTTTAAGATAAAAGATAATATCTTTCATATTTATACTGAAATATTAGACACTCAAAATAAATATGAATAAGTACTACAAAAAAAAAGGTCCATACTAGGATGGGTTCATAATACTTAAACAGGTTTATATTCTTCATTAAGTTTGGGGGAAGCTGTGTGCTGAATGCTGGAAATCATTGAAAAAGATACTAGTATAATGAAAATGTGAGGATAAAAAAAGTACTCTAAAAGCTCCATCTGAAAAATGAAAATGTTGAGTTTTCTTATTATTCGATTATTAAAATTTGCTTCAATTTTATGTCAATTTTTTTTACTAGAAAAATTTTATCAAAAGGAGAAGTTGCAAAATTTATTTTCATCTTTTTTAAAGTTTATTTTGTATGGAAAATGAAATGTTACTTTAGGGAGAAAGTACAATTCTTGAAATGTAAACTTATATTTACATAAAATAAAACAAAATTGTCAAATACCTTTTAGATTAAGATAGAGTGGTTTTTAAACTAGTTGGTAGATATTATAATTTTTCGATTTCATTTTAATAATGTATGGTTATATTTTTTATCTTTCTAATAAACATAAGAAGCAAAAATAATTCCATGTTAAAAATTCAGGAAATTTTGAAACAGAAAATTTGTTTATTCAAAAAGCACCTAAGGCATGAATCCTGTGAACTGTTAGTAAAATCTCCCTTATCAGATTCCACATAAATCACTACAAACAAGCAAATTTCATAATTTAACAAACACATCCATCTTAATTTTTCACATTATAAACAATTCATAATTTCAACATGAATTTGAAAAGAAAAAAAAACATTGCTATATAGAAATAATATTTTCTTTATTATAAATGTGACTATTTTGGTAAATTTCAATCAAAGTCTTTGGTATTAGATTTATTATAAAACCTAACAAAAAGGGAATTTTTCTGATTGTATAAACTTCTACAAGAAATTTTCAAATATTAGCATTAATTTTTAAAAAGTATTAGTCAAAATAAAAAAAAAATTCAATAAATTTATATTTCACAGTTAGTTCAAACCACCAGAATAATTTTGGTATTTATTCTATTTCAAACCATCCACCAAAATTTTACATTGAATTGGTTTTAAAAATGTACTCCTATAGAAGTATTCTAAGACAATGTTTAAATCAGTATCTTCATTCTAGGATAGTTGGACATTTAAATGTTTAGTTGAAAAATGAAAATGTTTAACAATAAATAAAATCTAATGATATTTTAATTTTAGAATATTCTAATAGAAAAATTATAAAGAATTTGGTAACTTGCAAAAATAAATACTAAACTATCAGAAAAATTTTCCTTATTTTTTTAAACAAAAGTGATAGTTTTTAGGGGGCAAAGACTGTCAAGTATTCTTCAGACTGAATTATCAAAAGAAGGAAGAACAACCTAATAATTTTGAAATATTCTGTATAATGTTAGAGTCAAAATTCATATAGTGAGGTCAAAGTTTTTATAATTATACAAATGAAATAGCAAAATCTTAAGTTCAATTCAACTTGTGCGTAAATTTGGGTTTTAATTTCATTTTCAGCATAAATTAATACAATTTTGCTTAGTGTTTTACTGAGCAGATAGAAAAAAAGATAAACTAACCAAAATACAAATATGATATAAAATGTAATTTTTATATGTTTACATATTTAACAGATAAATATAATTTTAATTGGTAATAAGTCTTTTAGTTTCAATATACTTCACTTATTGTTGACATATAAGATCAATTAGATAATTCTGTACCAGTAAAAAAAATTTTTTGGTTTATTTCAAATCTCAGTTTAATTTTGAATTCTAAAGTCCTAAATATTCCTATAATAGTTAACTCCTGTAATTCGACCAAAAAATTATTTTAAAGTTCAACTAATGTATATATTTATAGTAACTTCAAATGTATCTAAGTTATATAGTTTTGCTTACTTTGAATATAATAAATGTAGCATCCTCATAAAAGTTAATATGCAAAATTTAGGCGATAATTTTTTTCTAAACAGACCAATTTTAAACATAACAAAAACAATGGTTCAAGGACTCTACCTTTTTTTTTTTAATACAAGCTTACCTGAATCCATTGAATAATCCTGCTCGGATATTATTCATTTCAATATGCTAAATTTAAAAGGAAATAAATTCAAGCACAAAATCCTTTTTAGAAATTTTGACTAAACTTATAAATCGTCATGAAAAATCCAAAGCCAGTTATCAACAGACTTTTCCTAAATGAACATAAAAGTGAGAGAGAGAGAGAGAGACAGAGAGAGAGAGAGAGAGGTAAGGGATAAAATAAAGAGAGAAAGAGTGGGGTTTTTTCTAAGCAAGATGATTTTGGCTGTGTTCTACCCCCATATGAAAACTAATCCTTACATAGGTATATATAATCATTATATCTCAGGGCAACACTAACAGCCTCATGCAGTCATGTCAGTAGTTATTGTATTTTTGTTTGCTTATGATTATTTTAAATAGAAGTGATTTAAACAAATTTAAATCCCAATTAGGGTTGCAGCTGAGTTGAACAATATAACAATAGATAATATTAACAGGCATTACAAAGGAGAAAAATAAAAAATAAAATGTGGACAGGTGAAACAGCTACTGCAGACTGTGTATAAGTTGACACCCAAATAATTGTAGACATCTGAATATTAGCTTTTAATGTTTTCTGATAAAGTCAAATAAAACATAGTATCTCTTTATCATGTATGAATATTATATTTGTAATTTTACTTATCTAAAGCCCTTTAATAAATGAACTAAAGTAACATACCAAGATCTAACACTTATGAGCCTTTTAATAACAGTTTGCAATACTCTGAATATTTAGCTAGTTGTAATACATGGAAACGGTGTAACAAACGGGTAAAACAAATGACAACAACACAATGTTGTTATGAACAATAAACATATATTATACGAACACGTTTACATACGTCTTTACGGAACAGTCCAAACAATAAACAGTTAAACAGTTCATGGTCAACACACAGTTCAATGAGCACCCAGCTCAAGTACACTGAACGGACGACTCAGTTACATATAACTCCATAAAAACATATTAATCGGGCCACGGCCATCCCTGAGGCCACTCCACTCCAGCTGTCTCGCCCCGTCGCGTTCTTAGCCTCTCTCTCGCTGCCGCGTACCACCTGATCTTCTGTCCATCGGTGACAAACAGTGCTCTGTCCCTTCGACGCCTAGTTCCACTTCAAAATAACACCACAAAAGGTATCTGAATTTTCTTACGATGTTACTTACAAACCCTGGTCAAGACACTAAATTATTCAAATTCAACTATTAAAAGTTCTTTACTTATGAATTTATTTTTAAAACTTCAAAACCCTGAAATCTATTCAAATTTTTAATCAAAGAATCAATCAGAAAGATCATGTTTTTTATTCAATTTTAGTGAGAATTGTAGAACAAAGACATTCTTTAAATTTCCATTAAGTTCCCATCATTTTAATTCCTTTGTTTTGTTTTCATGAAAAGATAAAAATATATAGATCCTCCATAAAATTAGATGTGGAACTAACTAACTAACTAACTAACCAACCTTTATAAAAGAAGTATTTTAAGAAAATTGTAACCTTTAAGTGGAAAAAGAGCCTGTTCATTGATTTTATTTCCTTGAATAGTTTCATAACAAATAAAGGACCAAAAAATAGGAAAGGGGACAAATAACAGAAAAAAAAAAATCTTTAAGGAAATTTTTACAACTGGTTCAACAAGATTTTCCCATCCTTCAGCTTACATCTTGTTTATTCCCATGCACAACAAGAACATGATAAAAAAAAGAAGGAATAAGAGAAAAAAAAGGTTATTACTTTTCTGATGATCACATAGGCGACAAACTGAGTCACAAAAGACTACTTGACCCAGAATTTAGGCTCTATAGCCAAAAATGTTTCAAATAAAATTATAAAAAAAACTATTTGAAATAAACTTAATCTAAAAAAAAAAAACAGTAAAACTTAAAATTAATTTAAGAATGATAAAAAGCAAAAAGTAAATTAATGAAATGTAGGAAAAGGGGGGATAGTCCACAGTACAGTGGATTGTTGCTTAGATTAGGAATATCAATAGAGAAGTTAAAATTGTAATAAAGGTTCAAATCCTAGTCATTCCATTATATTTACATTCAGGTTAATTTTAAGTAAAATATCTTATGATTATGGATTACATGACACATGTATACTTTATATGACTTCTTTTGTTTTTATATATCCTAGAATTAAAGTCATGTTTGTGTATCACTCCTTCAACAGACCTTTCAGAATATCTGTTCTCAATCAATAGTACTCAAAGTCATTCTTATAACGATGTGTAATTAATACTAGTTTTTTATCTATAATGGTGATTAAGAGGCTGTTTTTATAAACAATTATTTTCTTTTTAAACAAAATGTTTCATCTTAGATCTATTTCTATTTTAATAAATAAGAGCATCTTTTCCTGACAAAACCTAAGAATACTTATCTCTTTTTCTTCAAAAGGTATTTCAGTTAGTAACTTATATTTTTAATACAAATGATATGCAAGGAAAGTTTATTCAAAAATTATTTTAGCTTTATAAATTGCTTATTACAAATTTGATTTGAACTATGAAGGAGTGGGGGGGTTACACATTCCCACACCTAGCTTGGATGCCAAATTTTACCATCTATTTAAGCTACTACTAATTCACACCTAGATAAAAAGGGGGAAATTGTATTTTCATATCTTTTATTGCAGATATGTTCAGATGAGTCTCTATGCAACAGAACAAGCATAACTCAAAATTTGCTGTTAACCATTGCATTTTCATAAATTATACTTACTAATAAAGAATCACTATGCTAATTTAAAAAAAAGTAAAACTTTAGAATTTTCAAAAAATATATATATATATAATGATTACATGTAACTGAGGATTAGTACCTACTACATAAAATCAAGAAACTTTACCCACATATCCAACTAATATTCAATCATAGCTAGTACATTAACACATACAATTTCATTCAATACTACAATAATCAGTTGGCTTTTCTAACCTTGCATGACTCAAAACAAAACCATAAAACACAGCAAACTGGTAAGGGGATTTTCTTTTTCTGAACTAAGCATGCAAGGTAGACAGAACCACTATGGGTCACAATGTATGCTTGACTTCTTAACCTATGTACAAAAGTACTTTATCAAAAAATAATCAATATTTGTCTTCAAAATTAAAAATAATATAGAACATGCAAAGTCTTCTTAGACAATAAAAGCAAAACTGATTTTCCAAAAGCAAACTGCCAACTGCAGCCAAACACAGATTGCTTTTGGAAAGCAGTCTATCTTCTTCATAAATAATCAATATCATTTCTGGTAAAAATATTATCTTTGAATCCATTTTAAATACAGCTTATTATAGCAAAAGACTTTACAATGAAAACAAAAAATAATAATAATAGGAATTTTTTTAAACATATATATATATATATATATATGTTTAACAAGAAAAAAAAAGAATAAAAATGAAATAGCATGAAATAAGAATTTGTATACATAATACATCATTCCATGTCAAATCAACAAGGAATTGATTTTTTTTATTAATCTAGTAGACTTATCAGTTATATTATTTTATCTAATAACAGATCAACTTTTATAATTATTTGATACCAAAAATTAGTTTTCAACAAAATGTCATTTTGTTAAGGGTGTTAGATAAGAAGACTGGGATTTGAACTTGCATACTGCAATTTCCAATCTAACTAGTTACAATTTGCCTATAGAATTTCATGACAAAAAATAAATGGTGTCTAATTGTAAATTTTGGGAGAAAAAAAAAACAATGACCTTTTAAGAATAAACTGTATTTTAGTGACAAATTTAATATCCACCATATATCTATTTCAAATTTTAACATCTATTATATTTTCACATGAAATTTAAAGGAAAAAAAATAGCAATATAAGTCAAACAAAAATTTGGTTTTGATCAAAACCTTAATTCTTTTTTTTTTTTTTTTTAACTTTTATGGCACATCTTGCTATGTAAAAAATGCCCAAGTAGAATTTTTCAGAATAACTTATAGATATAAAATATCTATATTATATTAAAATAGATCAACACAAAATCTTAATGTTAAGGATGACATTTTATTAATTACCCAATAGTATCAAATATCTCAGCTTGTAACTAATAAGCAACATCAAATAAAGTACACATTATCATAAACAACTAAAAGAGCTCAAGCTTCAGCTGATCTATTCCCTAATATCTTTTAAGGAATTCAGGTCGTGACCTCAAAACAGGTTTCAAAACCATTTATGAAAAAAATAAATAGAGACACAAATCTACATAGTTTGTTTTTTGTTTTGTTTTTACTTATGATACTCTAGGTCTACATTTCCACAGAAATTTTGATTATTATGGCTCTCAAAGATTTTTTTTTTAAATTACCAGACAGAAAAACTTTTTAAATCTGTAAAAAGGAAATTGATAGTCTATGTAGACATCTGATAAACTATACAAATCTTTTACGAAGGTTGAAAAGAATATTGTTGAAGTGATTTGTTTACATACATATAAATACACACATCTACAAATTTAGAAATTATACCAGTTTCTATTTATATTATCCAACAGGCCCAAATGTTTTTAATGTTTAGGATTAGCACATTTTACTCTTGGAGATAATTTTTCCATAGAGAATGTTCACTTGACCATTCATTTTAATTACTACTTTTTTCTCTGGTTATTCTTCTTTTAATTTGATATCCATTCTCAGCAATTTCTCAAATTGACAGAACTCTTATAAGTTTATAACATGAACTTAATTTTTTAATATGACCTAGAGATAAGAGATTTTTGATGATGGTTAATAGGTTAGCAGTTATTTTGAATGAAAAATAAATTCAAATAAGTGTACATGAATAAAAAATAGTGTTCAAAATACTCCCTTTTCATGTTAAATAGAATATATAATTTTCTTGAAATACATGTCAAAATTCATTTTAATCTGCCCATGTATTTATGAAAGTTCCTAGCACATTAGCATCACCATGAATAATATAAAGATTATCAATACTTAATAAAATTGTATTTTTACATATTCTAGCTAGAGTGAAGGAGAAATCTATATGGAAATGATACTGGAATGTTATAGTCATTTATCAAGGGAGTGACTATTGAAAAAAACTATTTGCCTAGTTCAACGAGACTAGAAAAAATAATTGCATTTAAAGAATTTTGCGCACCAACCAATCATTTAGATGACTGTTCTGTTTGATTAAAGTTCTTTGCCTACAACCCTTCTAGTAAGAAATTATATTATGTTGAACATATATTGTCTTAAACTGATTAATGATGTCACCACTCATTTAACTGGATCTGTTTTCTGAAGCAGCCCACCTAGTTCAAGGGCATAGTTCTTTTAATTTAAGTAAATCTTGATTAATTAAGTAATTAACAAGAACCCTATTTTAGGCATCACAGGTCACAAGCCACAGTAAATGGGTGGCCACTATAAGGGATATTTACTCTCTGCAAGGGACAGTCTTCAGTGTAAATTATTCACACAAATAAAACTAGACATTAATACCAGTGGATGCATTTCTGAATCAGAACAATGTAGTTTTGTGGATTAAACAAAAGATTTGGTTTAAAATACTGGGTGTTCCAGAGTTTAACAATTAATATTCAAAAAAGGGTAAAATCTAAATTGGCATAAACTTTATGTAATAAAATTGAGAATAGTATGAAAATTAGATTTTGTAAATGCACCATTTGAATAATTTTTCTTTTGTTTCAAATTAATTCAATAAAAAATCTTAGTCAAAAATTAATAAAATTCTGATTTAATTAAAAGTACAAAATTGAATTCTTTCACTTATTACAAATCTAAAGACCTAGTGAATCTGCCAGTTTTTTTTTTCCGACACAAAAGGTCCTAGATAGTGTCAGCGCCAGGTATTAACCTAAATGTGCCAACAGCCTAATAAAAAAATGTATATATATGTATACACACACACAAATTATAAAATAACTTCTTCCTGACATTTGAGTTGGCCTTTAAATAACCATAAGTTAGAAGAAAGAAAAAGGGCTATAAGATATAAAAAAGGATAAAAGTTATGTCTTCTTATAGAGAATACTTTCATTATTTCAATTTGTTGTAGTTGTTAACTTACATCAGGTATAAGTTAACGATTGTTCAGTGAAAGAGTTTTAAATGTAGATCAATTTGTATTTATTTGGGAGTTCATTGAGATGAGGCTTCTTAATCTATGTATTAATTCATTTACGGATTGTTGTCCTCATCCTTCATAAATGTTGTTTCACCATGTTTTGGCAAACTTATCCTTTGGCCTTCACCAGGCGATTAACGGTGACCCTGAATAAGAACTCAGAGTCTTGTAACTGTATCCCCAGCAATCACTGCCTGCCATAGTTGTTATTTGTTACATTACATTTTGACCAACTAAATCTCTGGTCTGCTTGGGCAGGAATTGAAACCACTATCTTAAGACAATGCTCACCTGTAGAGACTTAACACCTCTCAAATTTCTTAAATGTTTTAATTTCTTACCATGCTTTCATATTTGATTGATGAAAACTTAAAATAAAAAGACAACTTAATATAAAGGAACATACTGAAAACAAAGATTAACTTATTTTAATGCCACTAAAGAGATTCTCATCATATCTATTTAAAATCAAACTTTGATAAAACATAATTTACCAGTTTATGCTCTAACATAATACATTAACAGAAATCAGTCATTTTATTCTTTCGTGTTAGTATATAACTTAACAAAAATATAAAATATACTTTGATATTTACAGAATACCCTTAATGGGTATTCCATATTATTTTAAACCAAAAGTATGTCCAAACTATATCTTATGATATTTAAACATGCAGAATTAGTTAACTAGGATATTTTAATTATTATTGAATTTCATGCTTCCATATAAAGGTTTTGTTTGATTTGAGATTTATTCAAATAATTTTACTTTTGTGTAGATAAATGATGTGGGATGTTGTTTAAAACCATACTGTTTAATCTTTTTCAGGTGGTGTCCTTTATGAAACCCAAGAAAATCTTATAATAAATCAGGAATGAGCCTTTAAAATTTGCCATCACAAGGTTAACAAGAGTTATTGTATCAATATTTTTCATTATTTTCATCTGTAGTTGGTATTCAATCAGCGATATCGAGATGATTGTTACATAAAATTATATAAAATTTACTTGGTCAAGCACCAACCCAAGTTGGTCACAAGGCCATTTTTTCATCCCTGGGCTTTTGTAATCAGTGTTACCCTTCACCTAGATGAGTTACTCTCCCAAGTTAATGAACCTCATCTGCCAGAGACAGCTGAAAGTGAATGCACTTGGTTTTGTACTCGTGTACTACGTATCCAAAGACCAAGCTTTTCCCACTGAAAATTATATACCCAATACTTATTCATTAAACCAAATGTTGAAAAACACTTAGAATCCAGAGAATACATGGTTTGAAACATTGTGTATATAATAATGAATAGGACAACAGTCCAAATACTTTAAATCAAGGATCAGCAACCTGTGGCATGTGGGCTGGATCCAACCTGTGAAGGTATTTCTTTCTCTTTGAAGTATTTTGACTAAACTAATTTTTATTAGGTGCTTTTTAATTTTATTTTCAATATTTAGATTGACAGGGGTCTGCATATGAAATTTTCCTTAATTTTTCATTAATGGCCTTCATTATAACACTATCCGCCCATCAAGGTCAAACAAGTTACCAACCTCTGCTCTAAATAATAAAAATCAAACAAAGCAAACTTATTTTCACTGTCTAATGCATTGAAAAAGAGCATAAATTGCATACTTGGAATCCTGGCAAACTCCTGATATTGTATCTAATTACAATAATAATAAATTTTATGTATTTAAGGATTTAATAGGATTGGAAATAAACAACATTAGAAATGAAGATTCTATCCACTCTATTCTCTTCATTCTTGTCAGACCTGATAGGACAAATGGTTGGGTCTTATCAACAACACAATGAAGGGGTCATTATGTGCTAGTACCATTGAGAACAGATTTGCTTTAAGCATCTGACAAGGTTAAAATGATCACAGCAGCCAACTAAAGGAGATCTAAAATCTTTGATTAGATGATATACTGCTGCAATTTTTTAAAAGATAAGTTCCTGTTTGACAATATATGTTGGCAAAGTAATATTGGTCTTTTACAACATACTAGATGAAAGGTTACCTACTTCCCTAGATCTCAACTCTTTCACACACAAAAAAATGTGCAAATAGATGTTAATTCATGTCAAAAAATATTTTATGAGTGGCCATTAAAAGCTGCTACTATGATTAAACTGACAGATTACATGACTAATAATTTTTTTAAGTTGCCCACTGAAGTGGCACTCATGCAACATTTTTTCTATTAATCTTAATGTTTAAATTGCTCAATATGTATCACTACTTCATATCCTAAAACTATCAAAAGATTTTCATTCAATAGCCATTTGGACAATTCATTCAAAAATACAAAATAAAAAAAATATTACACAAAAGAAACAAAAAAATGTTGCTCCCATATTATAGAAACTATTTGAAAAGTTTAATAAAGCATCAATCTTCAAAAAAGTGAGAAAACCAAAATTTCATAATAAAATTTTTAAAATTGAATTGGGGATTGAGTGAAAGACATTGCAATAAGAGAAATGCCCATAAGGGTAAGGCTATTTTCATAGATTCACTTGTCAAGTAATTAACCCTTGAACTTTATTTCATAGTAACATTCTTTTTGATGTTAAGAAGTGAGAGAGTGCAAAATTACCAGTGGAGATATTGTACAATGACACTAATAATTTTACAATCATACATAAAGATTATGTTAGATCCACTTATAGTCTGGGTTTTATTTCTGCAAAACTATCTAGTGACAGACATAAAGAAAACCAATCAAATTTCCCATCCCCTTATACAAAACTGGACTTTTATGAGTTGGACTCAAGTAAGTACTCACATACATGCAGACATGATTTTTATTGAAATTCTCTTTTAAAGAAAGTACTCTTGAAGTAAAAAGAATTTTAAATCGCTCTTTGTGATCTCTTATTTTCTAAGAGGTAATCTAACTTTGGAATTTATCTTGTATTACTTCCACATGTTAAGCAAACAAAAAACTGAAGAAAGTTCGAGTAGTCAAAGCATTGTGCTTGTGCATACATCAATAATCAAGATGATGTCAGCAGCATCACATCTTGATTGTTATGCACAAATTTTTCAACAACTACTCGAACTTTCTTCAGTTTTTTTGTTTGCTTAGGGTTAGGATTAGCAATCAACAATTAAAGTCAAGTAAAAAATTGTAAAAAAAAAAAAATCATCACAGAAATTTATGTAAACACTTGAAGGCAAAAAAAAAAACAAACAAAAAAAATCAGTGAATTTAAAGAAAGCCAAAATAACATGTTCTTAGTGTAATTGCACAAATCGTTAGAAATACATAAATAGATTAAATTTATCAAAATAATAATTTCTATAAGAGAATAATCTGCTGTTCAACCACAACATTACATTGGATTGAATCCAAAAATAAAAAAATCAACCACAAAAAACAAAAAAAAAAGTATTAGTGTCCTCCTCCTCCTCATCTAATGATGATGACTCCACCCTGACTCATGGTTATTACTCAATTGGATAACTCCACACACACTACTCCACAGACAGCATTTTTTGTTTTGTTTTGTTGTTTGTTTGTTTTTGGCGGGGGGGTTCAGTGCAAGGTGAAAAGTCCTTTGGCTTGATTTAATTTAAATTTATTATCATTATTATAAGAAAGCACCTACACGGTCCCGGTCTCTGGACCAGCTTATCTTTTTTTGACATAGAGTCAGTCAGTAGTCACAGTCAGTCAGTCACATATTTTTCTACGCCGCTTGTCCCTCTTAAAGTTCAAGGTAACCACAAAGTCAAAATAAAATCTACCAATAAAAAATAATGCATTTAAATTATATTCTTTAAAGTAAGTATTTATTTGGAAATTCAAGAAATAAAACTAATTGGGAAAAGTGAAGTAAGTGGTATAAACACTCTCGGTCAGGCTCGGGTTGTGTTGTTTTAAAAATGAACTTTTTATGGTATGATGGTTTCGAAAAAAGAATTTAGATACAATTTTTTTTTTAAATGGTTCCGGTCGTTCAACGAAGAAAAATTATTTATGGTAAATTGTAAAATCCGATATCAAACTAAGTTGTGTAACCAAGTTTTCTTGCAATAAATTTATACACATTTCAAGATAATTCTTATACACCTACAAACAACGAATCGAAAATAATGCGTACATGTGCATTCATTATTATTGTGCATCTGCATCCACTGACTACATATTGTGTGTTTTGTGTGATGGTTGGTGTAAATTGTGTGTGTGGTGGTGCAGGTGCACTCTGCACTCACACTGGTGCGTGCACACACTCTGCTAGGAGACTGCCTGTCCGTATCTATTGCCTATTCAAGCAAGACACTCACAATCTTCAACTTTTGAATATTCAAATCAAGCTGCAGAAGCTGCCTGCCTGCCCTGCAATCTTAAAAACTTAATTTAAAAAATTATTAACTTTCAATTCAAACAAAAAATTGATTGATACCCAAATCCAACAACAAGCAAAGAGCACTTAATTTTTTATTTGACTTTTTTAAAGATAAATTTGATATATTGAATGAATGACTTATCTTTTATTAACACTGACAGTCAGTGAGTAGAGTAAGTGAAGTGACACTGATTAAAAGACTTGTTTTTCTCTTTACAAATTTGTTTAATTGGTGAGGTTTTTCTTTTAATTCGGTCGGTCTGGCAACTATGAAAAATATTAGACATTAAAAGATATTTGGATAAATTCTTTACTTGGCATATCTGATTTCTATAAAGAAAGATATTTTCGAAAGATCAAATCATTTTCACGCGCTTCAACATATTTTTAAAATCATTCAATAATGGGTGAAAAATAAAATTTAAAGATTATTTGATATTACCGAAAATAAATGTTTTCATTTTGATTGGTCATTTCAATCCACACCTCCTGAAGGACTTGTAAATGTCGATTGTAAAAAATATTGTTTACTGTTGTTTGTCTGCTGTTTTTGAAACGTTTAATTTTCGAATTTTAAAAATATACTTCTTCTCTTCGTCTACGGAGCTTACAGCTATATAAATTTTCGTACTAACCAAAAATATGTATTGAAGTTGTTGGAGAGAGAGTGGGGGGATGATGATTAACACACTTTATGATGAATTCTCAGTCATGCCTCGGGCGGGATCAGTCAGTCTCTCTCTTTTTAAGTGATTAAAATTGAACACGACTTAAAAAAAAATTCATTAAAAATCAATTAAAAGCGCATGTTGAATCAGAAGCAATAACAGAACGGAGGGACCTTATAAAAGGTCCCTTTTTATTTAAAAAAAAAAGAACATAATTCTTTTTTTAATAAACAAAAAGAAACTGTCTGTCTTAAGCCGAGTTGTGTGAGGAGCGGTCGGTCGTCGGTCTGACTGTACTGTCTGTGCGTGCGTGCGTGCGATCGTCTCGTCAGTCGTTCGTTCGCCGTCCGGTGGTGAGTGCTCTCTCTGTCCTGTGTAAGTGCGTACTTGCTTGAGCGTGGCGTGATACACAAGAAGTGCCAATTGCAGTAAGGTTTCCAATACGTATGAGAAACATCCACTATTTTGATAAAAATAAAACTAACTTTAACATAAATTTAAAAAAAATAAAATTATAGAAAAAAAGTATTAGAAGCAGCAGACGAAAATGCTCATTTGGATTGGATTAGAAACCAGGATTTCTCTCATACATGTGGTTGGTGTGGGATTATTCTTGTTTAGTTTCGTTAAAAAAGAAAAAAACAACGATATAAACCGGAAGAAAAATGTTAAACAGACTAGTGGTTGGTTAGTTAGTGGTTATGATTTTCAAGTAGAAGTCAAAGAAAATCATTAGAAAAAGCTCAAAATATTTCTAACAAACAAACCGTGAAACAGACAGACATCCGCGTGTTTGGTGTCTAAGTACAAAATACCACCCCTCACACACAACACACACCCACGCGCAAAAAAATCTTTTTTTTAAGAAATAGGACTTGTTGGTTGTAAGTTGTTGTTTTCATTAAAATTTTTAATTTAAACACAAATGTTTCTGGCGGGGCGGCGCCGCCGGGGGGCACGTGAGGCAAAAAGGGGAACTATTATTTTTTTTTTACTGGAGACAGCCAGGGTGACAGAGGCAGCAATGACAAAACAGTGAAAAGGACTTAAGTTCTTCAAGAAGCTTTCCATAAAAAGTTTTGTGTTTTAAATGAAAAATAAATAACTTCAACAACATAAATTATTCTACCCTGCAACAACCATTAAATTTGGAAATAGTAAAATTCAGAATGTTTTATTTAGAAATAAGTGATTTAATTTTCTCCAAAAAGACAAAATTTAAAACTAATGTGCAGAGAGTTACGAAAAAAGTCTAAGTCACTAACTGAAAGTATGTGTGTGTGACAGTGCGACGCCACCGCCACGGTGCGTGTCTGTCATCAACCATTTACCAACAAGTAATTGTTGTTTATGTAGTGAAGAAGTGACATCGACACACAACACAAAACACATACATAGTCTCTTAACAGAATTTAACTGAAAAATTGTTTAGTTTATTATTATTATTATACAGCTAATTTTTCTTTACATTACTAGCAGATCTTTAGTTCCATTTCTATGTTAACTGAGGGTTTGGTTTGCCAGTTGGTGTGGGTGGTGGTCGGCGGTGCTGTGCTGGTGCTGGCTGGCTGACTAGACTGACGACTGGTTGTTGTCTCGTCTAGTGTTTTCTTTTTCAATACAATCGTGATTTTTTTTCAATCTAAGACATTCCCTGGGTATCAAGTATAAAATAATTTCAGAAATGTAAAAGTGGTTTTGATTTAAAAATAAAATAATTTGTAATTTTTTTTTTTTAATTTAAAACGGAGTAGTGAGTGAGCCTATCTGTGTGGGCTGCTCTTTCTGTGAGTACTTATTCAAATTTAACACGTGAAAAGTGAAAAACATTGCTACCTAACTTTGATCAACTGTTTTGTTTGCTCTATCCCCACACACTTCCATGTCATTTTTTTAATTTGAGAAAATAATTCTTTTTAAATCTCTCTCGGACGTTAACCAAATTTAAAACAAGAGTTGGGAACTAAAATAATGTTCAAGTTCCTGATTTATTTTTACTTGAACAGTGAAACATAAACAAAGTGCAACCAACATAACAACAAACATTAACACTATTCCACTAAATTAAATATTTGTGACAGAGTTTGTTCTTGAATCAAAAGATTAGTTTT
>JAYKTE010416118.1:0-10524 GCA_036873565.1 Xipholeptos notoides
CATGATTTCAAACCATTTCAAGCAATTCATTATGTTCACTTGAAAATTATGATACATGATTTCAAACCATTTCAAGCTATTCATTATGTTCACTATCAGACAAATCCCCCACCCCCCCGGGGCAAATACAGGAATCCCTTTATTCTTTTAACATTCATTTGAATCGTACGATTAATATCTTCTATTAATTTAGGTTCTGAGGGTGCTGGGTTGGGTTCGTGGTTTTCAAGTGGGTTGAGTGTATACATCTTTAAGTTTTTAGGTATGCTTACATTTGTATCCATGTGTTTGATGCTACCCTGTGCTTTCCTGGGTGTGCGGTGGGGTGGGGTGGGTTTGCAATGCATGGAGTCTTATCTATTTCTTTGGAGAGGCTGGAGCATTTAGCAGATAAATATATTGTCTTTGATTTATATTTAGAGGTGTTGTGGTTGGGGTGTAATGTCTTTTCTCATGCTTGGTGCATTTTGTAACCCTAAACCAAAGAACACCTTTCGATACACCCCCCCCCCCGTGAAATTTAATAAACAAAAACAGAATGTCTCATAAAAGCATGATGCCAAATAGAAATCATGATATATAAAGCCACAGTATATCAGGAAGGCACACAAAAGAATATATATATATATAGGATTGATGGAAGGAGTATTTAAAATAAGATAATACAGCTACAGGTCAAGCCTGCTCAACTTCTAGGATAAAAACTTCTTTCCAGAATAAATTATAGCACTTTTCTTTGTTCATTATTTCTCCATTTTTCTATTTACAACACACGAAGAAAGTCAACAATATGATATTCTTGCGGTTTGCAGGGTTGCTGTGCTGGCAAGACCTGGACTGGACAATGAAACAGATCTGTGTGGGGATTGCAAAATGATATTATATTTATATATATATATTATTATTATTATTATTATTATTATTATCATTATTACTCAGTGGTTGATGTCGTATATTATGTTGCTTATTGTCATGTTCCTATTTTTGATTAGTAAGGCTTTGATGAATGTGAGTCTTTTAAAGCTATCGCATTTGCGGGGTATTTTTGTATTGTTGATTGATATTTGTTTATATTCGGCTGGTGTTGTTTATATGTTTGTGTGTTGCTGCTGCTGCTTGATGCCTTTTGGCTGTATTAGTTTTAATTTATTTTAATAATAATTAAATTAATCATTGCAGTTGATTTTAAGGGTTTTATGCTTAGAGTCTGGTAGTCTAGGGATCCTCTCTTTAGTGTTCCACTAGCAATTTAGAACCTAATACACCTTATGCTACACCCTCAACCTTCGTCCTCTTCCTCTTCAGTCGAGGTGTATCCACTCGGATTAAACCAAACTCAAAGGTAGTCAGCCATACGCTCCCTGAATGCTCCCAGTGTGTCCGTCTAGTGAGTTGGCTTGAATCCACCCTCTGCCACGTTGTGTTTTTTTATCCAGAAAGCTGATTGGATGCCAGTCCATTGCAGTCGCTGAGGGTGGGGGGTTGGCTTGCCTATGGGATTCGATAATAGGATTTAAGTTTAGAAACAAATAACATGAAGCAATATTTTGTAAAGATCCTGACGACAATGAGTGAATTTCAATATTTTTAAATCAAAAATCTTGGTATAAAACAGAGGTTAACATATTTCGCAAAGAAACAAAAATGTTTGTCAAAATTCAACAGAGAGAGATTCTTACGTGTTGGTTTTAAAACATATAAATAGTTTGGGGAACGTTTAAGGTTGATAACCCGGACAGGTAGCTCTCTCTTTCTCTCTCTCTCTTTCTTCCTCTCTCTGGCTCACAAGAAAAATTCAACTCAACTGAACTTACTTCTCTCATCCTCTCTCTCTCTCTCTCATCCTCTCTCTCTCTTGATCCTGACTGACTTAACTCCTGCAAAATCTCCACCTTATATAGAAAATAGTGTCAGTTGATCATGATGGCTGACCTTTAAATTTCCACGTTATCTCCACAGCAGGACAGGATTTTTGTCTTCCCACCCACACCCCCACACCACGTGATCACAAGTAGCTCTGAGTTGTTTCCATCTTTTTAACAAAATTGGACTCTTCTCTAAACGTTCTTGCTTGACCTAGATCCGTGGGGGTCATCAACTTTGACCTAATGATCATCTTCCCTCATTAATAACTCTTGACAGTTCATTCTAGTTTTAGAACTGGAATTCTTCCTAAAATTTCATTCTTTCTGTTTTTTTAAGGAAAAATAATAATAAAAAATTAAACCTTAATGACTTATCAACCTCTTAACTTCTTAGTTTCCCATTCTAGTTTATTGTTTCGTACTGTCCCTGTTGCTATTCTTTGTGTGTGTGAGTGTGTGTGTGTGTGTGTGTGTGTGTGTGTGTGTGTGTGTGTGTGTGTGTAGAGGGGTAAACAATTAACTTTAGAAGCAATGCATGCTTCCTGATTTTCCAACAAAGCCAACAAAATTGAATATCTTAGTAGCAGAGAGGAAATTTTGAAGACAAATTATATATTATTATTATTATTATTATTATTATTATTATTGATTTTCTGGGAAATTGAACAAGGTTGAGTTGAATACAAAATATACTTTCTTTAATTGTTTTATTGAAAACTGACTTAACCAAATTTCTTTCTATCTAAAAATGAAAAGTATTAAACATCTGTAAATATTTCTATCTTTTATCTTTTATATTTCAAAGTTTATTTTTTTAAATTTGTTCAAATTTTCCATAAAAATAATCGTGCCATTAGTTATATTTGTTCTATTAATAATCCACACATAGATTTATTGGGGGAAAAGAAAGATTGATTAGGAATATAAACCTGCTATTCAAAGGAAATCAAAATTGATAGCATAAAAATAGAATATGAAATAACTTTTTGGATTTAATCTCATCTTTATTATAAAATTGTTCATTTAATTATGAGATTAATAAAACATTTATTTTTATCAAGTTGTTATTGAATTCAATTGGAATTTTATATTTTTTCTTTTAATGTTTGAGAAGAGAAATCATAATTGAAATATGTAAACTACTTAAATGAATAAACTGATCTCAAACAATATTGTAAGATTTTAGTCTACATACAATGCAATCAAATAGGCTTATTAGATAATAATTATTTTTAAAAAGTATATACATTTTTAATAAATAAGTTTCCCAGAATGTTATTAAAAAGTCTTAAAACAAAATGTCTGTCTGTTTTATTCCTGTAGCTCTGAACAATCCCGTAGAATTAGCATTTCGCCCAGTACCGAAAATAATTAAAGAAGGCCCACCTTATATTAATATTTGGAGAATTGAGGTAAGTTCCTTATTTAATAAGATGTTGTCTGAGTTCAAATCCTGCTGATTCCTTATAAATGTCCTTGTCCATCCTATTAATCCCTTTCTTCTCTCAGCCTTAATATCACAACTATTTATTTAACAACTATTTATTTAACAATTTATTTATGTAAGAAAAAAAAACTAATTCCAAAAATTAAAAGTCTATAAACGTAGATGTGCCATAAAACAAAGAAATCCAACCCTTAAATACAGCTGTTACTTTAAATCTAACAATTTCAGTATTTGATGGCAGAAGTTTAAGACTACTTTAGAAAATTAAAATAAACTAGTGTTGGGACGATTCCTAAATTTTTTCCAATTCCGATACCGATTCCAAGAAAATAATGATTCTGATACTGATTCCGATTCCGTTTCCACGTTTTTGCCCACTATGTGACAAAGCAAACCCATTAAGATTATCTTTGAAATCATGAATAAACTTCTTATACATCATATTAAATATATCATAAAAAGCTCTAAGACGTTTTTACCCTAAATTTCTAATGGTATTAATCTCACTTCAAAAAAGATAAAAAAGTATAACTAAAAAATCTAAGAGAATCATAATGAAATAATCGTAAATCTAATCTTTAATGATGCGATTCCAATCCCGATCCCGATACCCAGAAAATACACGATTCATACAATTAATGATTCTTGGAATCGTCCCATCATTACAATAAATAAAAAGAAATGAGAAATAGAAGACCTTCATGAATATCAATAATCATCAAAATATTTCAAAATCTCTATTCTGTGCCTTTTTGAAATCGAATAAAAATTGAAGTCCAAAATAAATTATAATTCAAAATTAAAACTATTTAAAAAAAAAAGATATGGAAGTGAAAACAAATTGTAGGTAACCATTATGGAATGCAACAGGATTATTTTGTTTATTTTTTAATCAGCTTTATGAAATTATATAACAAAAGAAAAAGCTAGGGAGGAGATTAAATTATTTAGATTATAGAATTCCAATTTCCTATAAGAATAGTCTAGAAGCCATTAATCTCCCAATTTCTGGGTCACCAAGGAAGGAGTGTATTGAAGGTTAGGAGCAATCTTTCCTTCATAGTTGAAAGATTTAGCAAATTACTTACTTATATCTATTAATCAAGATGTAAGTTTTTTTGCATTTCAGCTATTTTTGATATATCTTTAAAAAATAGAATGTTGTATATAATTATATATAAAAATTATATATAAAAATATTATATATAGAAATAGAATGTTGTATATAATTATATATAAAAATTATATATAAAAATATTATATATAGAAATAGAATGTTGTACGATGTTTTATATCATTATTCCTTTCATCAAAAAATTATTTGTACTAACAGAAAAGTTTTTCAGAATCCTTGGGATGAGGCTTCATAATTTGTAAAACCACCCAGTTATGGTTAGCAGAACGAGAGCAGGCTACACCCGTAGTTTAAATAAAGGTTCCCAAGTTCGATCACCTGGAAAAGGCCAAAGGGTTTATCTGCCAAAACGTTGTGAAGACAGCAATAACAAGGATGAGGACATCAGTCCAAAAAAGATTTGTATATAACTCTACACTTCCTTAAGAAAAATAAAATCATGATATATTTTACCCATGCTACCATATCTTATGCCTAAAATCCTATTCTAATTAATGTTTTTGGCTTTAAAAATAGATTAAAATCCTACTAGAAATTAAAAAACTTATTTAACCCCAAATAAATTATAATTAAGAATTAATTAAAAGTTTAACCCTGACGTAAATGAAAGCGATAATTACTAAAAAAGACGATACGTAATTAGCAAAATTACCAATTGGCCGATCATCCAGGTTGATTTTTTTACTAGGTCACCAGGGCTGATATGTCAGCCTTACAGGGTTCAAAGGGTTTTTAAAAAGACATCAGAATAAGTTTATTGATTTTCTCAAAAATTAATGAGTAATTATTGATTAGTAGACTCCCTGTTCCATCCATGATATTTTATAGATTGCACTTTAAAAATGATTATTATTATAAGATATTATTTATTTTAAATTTCATTCAATAAACTTTCCATTATGTTTTTTTGATAAATTTAATTTTCTGAAAAATCTATTTTAGGATTTCAATATTGTTTTATGGCCCAAAAAAGGAAAATTTCACAAAGGTGATTCATATTTAATAGTTTGGGTAAGTATTTCATTTTTTAGATTTAAATTTTCTTTATAACTCGACTCTTTCTGCATTAATATTTTAGCATTATTTTTTCTATTTCTAAATAAACAAATCTAATCAAATTATTGTTGATATCTACTTTGAATGAAAAATTTAATGTAAAAACAAGCAACATTTTTTTGTAAAAAATAACAAAAAGATAAAACCTTATGCTTACAAAATAAAAAAATAAAATCCATTCTTTAAAAGAATATACATATATATACATATAGCAAGTTATAAATAAATGGGAATGTAACAATTAAGTACGATGGTAAAACAAAGAGATATGGGGAGGGGGACACAAAAAAACAATACAACAAAATGTATAACAAAACCAAAAGAGAAAAGTTCTTAATTCTCTCATCCCCCCCCCCAAAGACCAATGCCAATCAAATTAAGCCAACAAGGAATTCAAAAGAACATCAATAATTTTGCGACTAGTTTCGTCCCCTGTATCTTCAGGCGAAAATGCCCTGAGGAACTTTATACGTGGAGGGGCCAAGATAGAAGTTTCCAACATTTTAAAAAGTGTATAAATAATTATAGAATAATTCTTTATGAAGAAAAAAAGGGGAAATATTTTCGGATGAAATAAGGGAGAAGCAATGAAAGAATTCGAAAGAAATCACATTAAGTCCTAAGAGACATTCCCTCTGTTTACAGACGGAGGGGGGGAAGATCTATGGACATAATGTATTCTAAAACTTTTAGATGGTACACGGAATGCGATCTTGTGGTATAACAGGTTTATAAGAATAGTATGACTGTCTAATATTGATGGAAGGTATCAGGATTTATAATTTGCTGGGATTAACTGAAAAAAAACCCGAATTTTCAGGGCACCGTGGATATCATCAGAATTTGAAACCTACGTCTTTTCTCTATTTAATAATAAGCATATTAAATGCATACAGATTGTTTTCTCTATTTAATAATAAGCATATTAAATGCATACAGATGTTTTTCTCTATTTAATAATAAGCATATTAAATGCATACATATCATTTTCACTAAAGGCACATGTATACATTATACATAATCTTTTCTCACTACTAAAATTATAGAAACTCATAAGAAAACATGGGACATAGTGGAGTGAGTTGTAATCTATTACCTTGATAAAAAGAGATAAATTGTGGATTTATTTTCTTAGTGTGTAATAAATAGAAAGAGCACCCCAAGAAAAAGCAAGATATGAATTTTTATGTTTGTATTCCAATAAGAATACATTTTCTGGAATACATTTTCTTGCTCACATTTAGTCGGATTTGGCAGTTTTTACCAAAGTGCATTTTCATTATTTGTCAAATGGTATTTGAAAAATGATGAAAATGCACTTTTTCAAAACTAAAATTGTCATGGTTGACAAAGTGTTCCTTCTATCACATCCAAAAAATAGGCTTCTTAATAATATAGTTCTAATATAATATTGGAATATGAAATTGATGTGATTATTGTTTGTTATTTTATAGATGTTCAAAGTATGGGCTTTGTACTTTTTTCATGTTATCTGATCAGATTTGTTGAAAATGATTTGTATGTTTCAAGTAGGAATCATTGGAGAAGTATTAGGTAATAACATTAGTAATTTATTCCCTGATATATTTGAGGCACATTGAATAATACTTTAGGACTTCAACTTCTATTTAGTTTTTTCTTAAATAGAGAACTCCAAATATGGCCTTCTGTTCCAATTCAAAATGGCTGGAAAAGTCAAACACGTGTAAAAAAGTAAACGGAAATCTGTCAAAGTTCAAAGTTCAATGGTTTGAGATATTTTCATAGAATAAAAAGTGTTATATTCCATAATTTATTTAGATTTAGGACATCTAACCAAAAACTAAGCATTAACATTTTTGTCTGTTATAACAGACAAAAATTGAAATATGAAAAAATAAAAAACACTTTGTGGATATTCATTCAATTAATTTTTTAAATATTTGTTTTATCAAAACTAACATAAATATTATTTTAGAACTGTTAGAATATCTACCAAAAACAACACATTTAATAAAATTTCACTTGTTAATTAAATTGTTTTTTTTTTCTGTATTAATCTATGAATTGAATTTAATTATGTAAAATGTGTGTCTTCATTTACCCATGCATGGTTTTTATTAGCTATTAACTTGGACTTGTAATATAAGTTAAAATTAACCTCATAATAATGAATTTCATTAAAAATGATAATAATTGCTGGATAACTTGACTTTTTGGTTGCTGTGAGCTATGACTACATCAATGATGATGATGATAATGCTGATGATGATTTCAATGTTACTTCACTTACTGATTACCACAAATGGCTGATGTACAATATCATTTAATGATCCTTAATCCTCTTCTTCTAATCTTCTTTCAACTTCAATCTAAATCTAAAAGATTGATTCGCATTTGTGTTTGACATTAACAAATACTTGAACCAAATCTGATTATTATTATTGTTAAAGAAAATAAAGTTTTCAAATTTTGGATTGCGTTTATTTTTTTATATTTTGAAATAAAATATCATTGCTTCTTATTAGGATAACATAAAACATATCTTTTGAAAATAATATTGATTGTCGTGGTGTCTTGTAAAATTGTAAAACCCTGATATATGGGTTCAAATCTTAGTCCATCATATTCACTCATATGCTTGAACAAGAAAGTCTCTATGGCTTAAGTATTTGAATTTTAATAGCAAACACCAACAGACTTCATGCACAAGCCAATCTGTCACATTTATACTTTCAGTTATTTATTCCGTTGAGCATAGAACAATAATTGGACCCAAAATCAAAATGAAAAGTTCTCTGAGGCAAATTGTTCTGCTATTTCATTTGTTAATCACAAGACTAGATTTTCTCTTTCTGAACTTGTCACCTGCAGACCAATTGTCTACCAAGGGTTCTTCTGTCAGGGACATTAATGGTGTTAAGTTCTTCTCCTCAGTCAATCTTTTCTGAACTTTCAGTAAAGAAAAAGTATGAATTTCTTTAATTCCATCCTAAACTCTCAGATAAAACATGGGATTACATTTCTTTGAAAGATTTGCGTACAACAATATTTGTGTGCAATAAATCATTCTAAAGTTTGATATGTTTTAAATCAATTTAATAAAGGGATTTTTTATAAGTAAAGAATAGAAATATTTAAATGTAAGAAAAATAATATCAGTAGGTGTGCCCCAAATTTTTAAGAAGTAGGAAAGATTGGTCAAAGTGAAAAAGAGAAATCAATAATTACTCTGATTTTTTTCAGTCACAAAAAAATTGCCTGAATTAAAAGATGAAGAGCTAATAAGAAATAAAGATCAAATGAATACTATATTACTAAAAGAGTTTTATCATAGAATTATCTTTATATTTTAAATGAAAATGAAACTCAACCAAATTTAAAAAATGATTTCATGAAAGAATTTCATCTTGTTAAACACTTTAGAGTTTGATGACATAAAATTCTTTAACTCATAAAATATTTTAACAGATGTTTTCATTGTTTTTTCAAAATCCTTGGGATGAGGCTTGATAATTTGTAGATCATTTGTATTCATCAACTGAAACATAGTGAAGGTAAAAATAGTAAGGATGAGAACAACAGCCTGAAAAATAAATCTACACATGTAATTAATAATTACATTGTTAAGTCAAATTGTTAGCTATTATTAAAGTTTAAATGGTGAAGGGAAAAATTATATTTAAAATTTAAATGATCTATTTTTCTGTTAGAATTTAAAGTCTCTTCATAATTTGAGTCCCCACATTCCCTCTAGATATGGTTTAAATAGTGCATATTTTGTTATTTTAAAGAATATGTGTGGGCAAAAGAATGTTTATCAAAAATGATTGTTATTGGCATTAAATGACCTGAAAAAGGTTGATATGCCGTAAAACACAAGCACTTGAAATTGAACATACAAATACTGCCTATTGTCAGTTCCTGTATACAAAGTATCTTGTAACAGTTGAAGAAGCCTCAGCTCAAAACATTAAACAATTTGTTGATAAATTATCTGTACGTGAAACCAGTGAAGGTAGAAGATAGTTAAGGTGCAAATAATGAAACAACAAGGATTCAAGAAAAACTTTATTAATGTAAGATATCAGAATGAGGCTCCACCGGAACAAGATAGTACCAGGGCAAAAAGGCTATCCTCAGAGTCCTGTTCCTTACACTTATATGAGTCACATAGTAGCACAGAGGATGTTTTTCAGTCTATGACTTATACATTTCTTTGAAACTAATTAATTTGCAGATTTAAATAAGTTTTATAAACTTGTGTCTTGAATGACTCAGAAGATTAGATTTTAACAAAATGTTTCTATTTTGATTCCTTAAAGCTTCAGAAGGTTTGCTATTATTTATTAGTTGTGTGAAAGAATTTACCAGTAACTTACTACTATGGATACTAATTGATTTATTCCTTTCGGCATTCTTTATTCGGTTTCTCAATCATTTGATTATAGTGTATTTACCGTTTCTGAAATCAATTCCTTTATGAATTGTTGGTTTTATTCTAAAATTCCAGTTGAAGGCAGAAGGAAGGTACATGCACAGACACATCCATTTCTGGTTGGGATCAGAAACAACTCAGGTTTGTATCAAAATATTGTTAATATTAACCAATACTCATTAAGAAAAGTAGACGAGATAGTGATTATAATAATGAGAACAGTTCAATCTTTATTTTACATTTATTGATATTACTTAAACTGAAATAACCATATTTCAAAATATGTTATAATTATTTAATTTAAAAGGAAACTTTTTAAAAAGCAAAGACAGAAAGGCTGAATTACGATTAACTCTATTTCTTAGGAACAATAGATTTTTTAAATGATTATGTATTCTATTTAAATATAGAAATAAATGGTGAATTTTCTCCACATGGGAATACAATATCAAAACTGAATTTCAAAAAAAATACAATCTGTAAAAAGAGAGAGAGAGAGGGAGGTAGAATTCGTATTCCAAACCAGTTCCATACAATGGAATAAATACCTCGAATTACTGACGAATGACAGAAAGGATTAAAAAAATCCTAACAATCTAAATAA
>JAYKTE010416229.1:0-10522 GCA_036873565.1 Xipholeptos notoides
TAAACAAACATTTTGATAAAATATTTAATCTAATATGTAAATTATTGGTAAGTTAACCAAACTTCACTCTAAAATTATTTTCCTAATAATCTGAAAGATAATATTATTGATAAATTCATTGAATTAAAGGCTCTTAAGTCTTAAAATGAAGTTCAAACTAAGATAAATCTGTTTTTTTTCATACATTCATTCCCTTTTCCAGGAATAAATGTCATGTGTAGGCTATCCTCTTAGCAGAAAATCATCAATTACATAAATAAAAGTAGTGGTACATTTAACTAAAAAAAATGTTTTTTGTTTTTTCAAAATACTAATTTAACAGCTAATCAAGTTTATTATTTAATAATTAGTGACATTTTCATAATGATTGGATGTGTTTTTATATTTTGTAAAAAAAGACTATGCTGAAAAATAGATTTTGTTTACTTTTTTTTTTTTTTTGCTCTCTTTACTACATAAACTTATCTTAAATTTGATATTGAATGTACTTCAACGAAAGTCATTCCAATAGTAATCTCTACTATTTTACTTTTATTCCACTGAAATGGATCAGAGGGGATTGCAAAATGCATTGTAATGATAACTGAACTAATGCATTGATAACCTGAAAGTTTCATCTGTCTATTGCAGATATTGACAGTGTGAGACTCTAAGAAAGTAATCTCTATCATGGACATGCGTCAGAAGCAGATGTGTCATTCAATTACTCCAATCAGAAAAAATTTGAACCAATCAAGATTTTTGAACATTTACGAAGCTGATACAATTGATGTCAGCACAATTAGTTTGTCAATTTCAGAGTGGCAACTGAGATCTGAGTGACAAAGCACACTCTGAATGCAAAAATACATCGCCTCGTTCATCACTGGGGAAAGTGCATTGAGAATGGTGGCAACTATGCAGGAAAATAAATTCTGGAGCACAGAAGATCGCTCATTTTAGTGGTACCATTCCCCCCTTTATAGCGCTTTAACTTTTAAAGAATAACTCTAAAAAATAGGTGACATTACTTTTGGAATGACTCTCATATTTCTGTTTTTTTAAAGCATTCTTTTAAAACCTAGAAAATATATTTTGTATTGACCAATATCAAAATCACGGATATTTTTCTTTGAATTCAAAAAAATGAATTCTTAATTTTCAGGAAATTGACCATTATTTAGAGCACTTATGAAGAAGATTCATTTTAATTTTTCTGATGATTTCAATAGCAATTGAGGATTTTTAGGATTTCTAATATTACTTTCTACTGCACGATATTGATGTATAATTTGTACCAGTACTCAAAAAATAATCTTAAAAAAAATAATTTAAAGAAGTAATTATTCTTAATTTTGTCATTAAGTTAGATTATATGTAAATGTCTATGCACCTCAAACTGTGTATATTGTAAATGCATAAATACATATATGTAGTGGATACATATGGAGGTGCTTATGTTACATGCTTATGAATTGCAAGTGTGTGTATAAATTGATTTATACATGTTTGATTAAAAAAGATATTTTGTCAAATTATTTATAGCTTTTGTATATATCAGAGAATTGAAAAGAAATTAGGTTGACAAGAATTAACTATTTTTAATCAAATATGCATAATGTGAGTTTTTGTATATTGTGTGTAGATAGTTTTTATATATTGTGTGGTTTTGTATACTGTATGTTTATGCACATATATATATTCTCATGGAAATCTGAATCCGAAAAAATGTTTATAAAATGTTTTACAGAAAAAACATTACCCACAATTAAACCTTAAAAAGAAACTAGCTTATTTTCTACTATTTTAAGCTAAAAATTATTAGATATTTATTTTTTACTATTTTAGGCTAGAAATTTATAAAAATGTGATTGACATTTGTTGTACTTTTTTATATATTAGAATAATTCCCATCTATTAAAAAAAATTTTAAAAGTACAACGAAATGTCAATCACATGTTTATAAATTTTTAGCCTAAGATAGTAGAAAACAAATATTCTAAGAAAATAAGCTAGTTTCTTGAATAAATAGATAAAACAGGATACCAACAAAAATGTAATTGACCTTAAATAACCCATAGAGGTTGATAGGTCAAAAAAAAAAAAATTAAAAAAAAGCTAGTTTCTTACTTTTTAAGGTTTAGTTGTGGATAATTTTTTTTTTCTGTAAAACGTTTTGTAAACATTTTGTCTGATTCAGAAATCTTTTTCCATGAGAATTACCTCCTTATGATTTTGTAAAATTATTTTATTTTCATCGCAACAAAAACTAACTGATCTTTTTGAAAAACAAAATGTCTCTATGGTTACATAGTTCCACTCCAATTCTCGACTAATTACGTCTGACATTATCTAGCTCAAGTAATTAAGTCTTGCATTTTGCTGAAAACTGTTGAAAATGATGAAGAAATGTCTTTCAACTAAATACAACTATAAATTTCATAATAAAATCAATATTTTAAGAATTATATACTTCAAACTTCATTCAAATCGTAAATTTACAAGGAATATGATGATATAATAATTTTTAATTTCGAAATTCAAAACTTGACGAGTATAAATTGACCAAAGTTGGCATAAGTGTACAAAAATTGACCTTATGGAATAGTAGTCTCGCATTATCTTGCTCAACTTATGTCTGTTTGTGTGTGTGTGGTTTTTGTATATAGGTGGAAGTATATATGTGCATGATACTGTGTATTATATATATGTGCGTATTTCATGTATACTGTAAATATGCTTTGTTATATATTTCATTAAAATAGTCATACGAGTATAAAAATATTTTGATCATGTGTAAACTATTTCTTTGAAATTTTTTAGAAATAACATTTTGATTTTGAGTTGTAATAAATTAGATTATTTGTATTTGCTTTTTAATATTTCCAGTTCTAAAGTAGACAAAATGTCTGATATTGTGACTGGAAATCCAATGGTAATTAAAATGATTGTAGGATTTAATCGGTAAGTCAATCTTATATTATTCCTGTACTATCTAATGCTCTTATTATTTAATCTATGATTATAACCCATAAATGTTGATAGGTCGAAAAAAAAAAAAGATTATTTAATGGAATAATTCTCAAAAATTAAATATCAATTTTGTCTATTTTTCTGAAAGTTTTAGATTCTGGTAAAATGGTTTTTACATTTCAGAAAGAAAAAATAATTATCTCCTTGTTTTTTCTGGACCCTTTTCATCTATAGGACAATATTCTGAGATTTATATCTTTCTATTTCAGACATTACTTCGTTATAAGATTTTTGTCAAATATTGAAAATAGATAAATCCAGAACCTGTTTGTATAATCAGCATTAAAATTATTATTAAAAAGAAAAAATATCTAAAAATGAAACAATGGAAGTGGTGCAATTATATTTACAAGACCATAAATTTCCGTAAGAAAATCATGTTTTGTGCTAATTACTGTTTTACTTTCAGGAATCCCAGAGGACAGAGTGCCCTACGCGATCTTCTTCATCCATTGATCAAAGAAGTACTTGATGATAAAGAATTTATGATCAACACCAATCCTGTAGATGTCTACAAGAATTGGGTAAACCAGAAAGAATCTCAAACTGGCTTAGCAAGGTAGATCCCCTCCTTTTCTTTTTAATTTAAAGATAATGTATTTTAAGATATACAATAATTTGATTTTATAAAACAATATGAACATTTAAATTATTCCTTGTAATTTAGACTTTTTAAATAACCAGTTTTAGATTAAAGCAAAGCTATAGAATTTAACTTTTATTTTTATCAATGATTATCGATAATTGGAAATATCTTTTAAATATGTAGATAGATTATAAAGTTTACAATGGAAATAAACAGTAATAACTGTTAACTCATGACATTTTACAATCATTTATCTAAAAAATAATACCTTGTTTTGTATTTTTGTCTTGAATTCAAAAAGAAAATTCTAATCTGATAGTTTTGTTAAATTGTCATGGAAAAATCTATTTAGAAATGCTTTCGTTATATACTTGTTGTTTATCAAATTTGATTTAATTTTATCATTAATTTTAATATTGTATTTTTAAATGATTATATAACTAAAAACTGCTATCCTTTACAGTTTTCATCTGTTTTTTTATTTTTTAGAAATCTTTATTGAAGCTTATCTTAAGTCAGTCTCTCTCTCTTCTTTTTTTCTCTAGTGGATTGCCATATGATGTAACAAGTGAACAAGCCATGTCACATGTTGAAGTACAAAAACTTATCCAAGAATCTATTGTTAAGTTACAAAGAGCAACTGACAAATTCCTTCACACAATTACACAATCTATGGATAAAATTCCGTGAGTCAAATAATCTATCCCCACAAAAAACATAGCTTTTAATGATTAATTTTTTTTTTTAAAGACAATTAAAAAGCACTTTCAATCAGTCAATTTTTTTATCTGCTGGTGTTTTTACATGTCTTATTTGTAATAAGAAATCTTGATCACATATATTATTGCAATTATGAAGAGACTGTCTGGGTGTCATACTTGCCTAGTGAGTCAACAGCTAGTTTGTGTGTGTTTGTATGTAGTATAGTATGGTACAGACAAGACCCCCCCCCCATATACATATATTACAAAATCTAGATTTAACAAGTTATTCTTCTAAATTTACCAATTTTTGTAGATTCACAAAACCCCTACATCTAAAACATTCCCACCAAAACAACATCCACACTACCCCTGCATAGACATATGCACATATACACTTAAAAAAAGACAGCCCATATAACTGCACTAACCACACTCTTGTTGAATTTTCTTCGTACTGCGTTCTGTATTTAGCAATGTTCTGATTATCCACATGGTGAAACTCTGGTCAAGCCTTAGGTTAACAAGACGTCAGCTGGTTTTGACTAGATATTTGTGCGGAATCTGCAGTAGATTTTGCCTATCCAATGCAGGTCTTACAAGCCACAAAGCTACTCACGCAAGTCAGCAGTCAGGTGGATGGGTGAGGTGGGAGCAGCTAGGGGTGGGCCATCCACGAAGAGACCTATCTTGCAGAGTATGTGGCAAACTATGCAAAGCAAATGGGGGTATATGCAGACTCAAAAGTGGCAGTCATATATATATATATATATATACATATATGATGGGGTCCATACTATTTAGATTATTATACATTTGAAATCAATCTATAAAGTCGTCTAAATTGGATATATCAATGAAGTATAAAACTACATATTGCAGAGTTTTCGGCATTTATATATTTGTTGCATTCATTTCACCTATAATTTCACACAGAAATTAACATGGAAATTTGAATGAGATTTTTTAGGTTTATAGAAAGAGATTATTCTTTTTGGCTAAGACTTAAACCCTCTGAAATGTTATTGTATTAACAATTAAATGAAAAAGAATCCCTTTTTTTATTTGTAGTTATGGTATGCGATATATGGCCAAAGTGTTGAAAGCAACTTTGTGGAAAAAGTTTCCCTTAGCTCCAGAAAAAGATGTTCTTAAGGTGAGTCTTATTTATTGGTTGAAATAACAATAATGCTCTAATTTTCAGAAATATATTTGGATTGTGTGGAATTAGTAGCACACAATTAATTTGACTATTATTTATTTCAGTGACATTGAATGATTTCAGATGATTGGAAACTGTTCAGGTAGCTTTTGTAATTTATACATTGTATTCAGAAAATCACTGTGCATTCTTCTGTAAAATCATTTCTCCTTCCATTGACCAGTTCAATGAAGAAGGATGGACTGGTTATTTTCTGCAAGATTGTGGCAGCATATTTTGCAAAAATTTCATTTCCTTAATGAAATTTTCTTGAAACCAATCCTCTCTAAAGGAATTTGGAGTTTAGGAACACATGATATAGTTTGTTTGTTTTTTAATAAGAGATCCACAGTAACTTTTTGAACACATTGTATATGTATATAAAGTGTGTCTAATTTATATTTTAGGCTTGTATGGAATCTTACATGGTTTTATCTTAAATGCACTGTTTGTTTGATGCCTACCAAACCTCCATTATTATGTCAGATATTATTCTAATACTTTGTAAAGCAGTCTTTCTCAATTCAGGTTTTACATCTTTTTAAGGAAGTTATTTAAATCCTATGCAATATCATATATACATTCAACAAAATTACATTTTTTCCCAAGAAAACTATCCAATAGTTTTATAAAATGTCTAATGATTATTCATGCTAAAATCTCAAATACTAATTTTAAAAAAATAACTTCTAAAATATTGAGTGCAAGAAAAACTGCATTGTATCAATTGATACAACTTTTTTTATATTCAGTTTGGAATTCATTTTTCTTGAATAAACATTAAAACAAGTTAATTTCTTGTGTAAGACTTAGATTCCAACATTTTTCTTTTAATTACTGAATTACTCCTTTGATATTATTAAATCATTTCATATGATTCATTTTGTATCATGTCCCTATATTATAAATCTACTCTTTGAATTATTTGTTAGTTAGATTTTAGTTGTGATTTATCAAAGATAGTATAACTATTATAGATTTTATATAAAATACATTTACAATTTGTTATACTTCACAGTTAAAGTATATCAAAACTTGGTATTCATGAGTTTCATGCTTTCTTATTGTAATGTGTGTGTAATGCCTAAATAAGGGTAACTATTATGTAATTAACCAGAAAACCTAATACAAAATAAAATCTAATGTCCCGAAAAAAAGTTGAAGGATTTATTTACTTTAATGTTTTAATAATGATATTTGAAATGAAGACACTTGCTAAGTCAATAAGGGAATGAATGACGATAATCAAATTTTCTTATTAAAATTTTAAATAAAGTCTTAAAAATGTTAAACCTTTTCATGAAAATATTTCAATGATTTTTCCTATAAAAACCTATTTTTTTTAATAGTTGAGAAAGGCTGCCATATAGAATTTTTCTTTTGCATGAACTTTTGTAATAAAATCGAACGGATTAAAATTGTCCATAATTTTCTTTGTTGATTTGATATGATTTGGACACAACCGAAGTTACAAATAGTAATTTTTTTTTTTTTGTCATGACAATCATTAAAAAAAAAAAATTTCAACATGATAGAATTTTTGTACTCACTCCCAATTGTAAGGATTTGATTTGTATGTTTATTACAAAAGCTGAACAAATATCTAAGCTTCACATAAAGAATTAAAAAAAACTTATTCATTGCATCATTTTTTTTTTTATAAAATCAAAAATATATATTTCAATGTTATTGTTTTATCGAAATTGTTATTAATGTTTCTTTTTCATAACAAATATTTCTACACTTCAATTCTAAAAACTGTTTTTCCAAATTTCATACATAAATTTGAAAAAATTAAATTTTTAGACCTTATCTGAATTGTAAAAACACTGCATATTTTCTACCTATCCAGATTCAACCTGCATCTGTCACAAGGAAAAATAATATGATTATAATTAGATTGATATAAAGTTAGTTTAAGTCTAATGAAGCATTTACTTTAATAAATTGTAAGATAATTCACATGGAACACATAATGAAATATGCCATTAAAGATTATGTGACAGAATAATTGTGCATTTATTTAGTTTATCAATTTTAAATAATCCTATTTTACTGCTTGTAACATTTTGATATTTATGAACCAAGTTTAAATACCACTAAAGTCATTTGAATGAATAACATAGAATTAAAGCAGAATTTAGAGGTATTTTTTCTCTTTATATCAATTTCAAAAAGTATGTTTCAATAAACTCCAAACAGTATTTTTTAACATCTTTAGTTATAAAAAATCTAGAATTTTCATTCAAAACACTTGAATGCTTTTTGCTTTTACATTTTTGTTTTGGGTTTTTTGTCTATTTTATTAATCTTTTAATTATAATTATTTTGTATTTTATATGATTTTTTTTTTTGTTTTGGTTTTGCTTGTAATTATTATACTAATTATGACTTATTAAAACTAATTTTTTTTTTCAATTCAAGTTAGACTACATTTCTTGTTAACCTTTTTAAACTGTAAATTGGCAAAATAATTTATTTTTCAAAAGAATCCCGCATAATCCTTATTTCAGTAGACACCTTAAACTTTTCAAATATATTTAATTGTACAGTTTTATGAAATTTTTGTATAATTACATACAAAGTTTGAAGGAATATTTCATTTATTCCTATTTCAATTTAGTACCTGCAATGTTTATAATATGAATCAATATTTGATAAGGTTTTTGTACAAATAAAAGTACAATTACTGGTAAAGGACTTTTTAAATTTTCTTTTTATCCAAGTTGATAAAGATTCTGTTATGGTTTGATATATATTCTTTATTGTTTGTAAAAATAGAATTTTCTATGAATTTACAGGACATTTTAATTGTTCATCTGTCAGCCATATTCTCCTTTATATATTTGCATTATTTTCTAGTTATGGTAAAATAAAAATAATCTTCAAATCAAATCCAGATACAAATACATGATTTGTATCTTGAGTTTGATTCAAAGATTAAGTATCACCTTCGAAAGAAATTAAGCTAGTCCACTTGTTAACGTAATTTTTCAATTTTGGATATGGAATTGAATCCTGTAGTTTATTTTGAAATTAACTTAAATTCTCCATTTACATTTTAATATACAAGTATAAATCATTTAAAATTAATGCAATCTGTATAGCATCATTATATAATTATTCTTCGTTTTATTAAATTTTATGTTTTACCTTGTTTTTACTTTTCTTTTTAACTGATATAAGTGATTTTTTTCTTGAGTCGAATTAAAGTCCATTAAAAAATACATTCATAGCTTGTTTTGTTTTTTAAAAACTTAAAGAATACATAAAATGACTTGATTATTTTATTTTTTACACTGAATATTTTCAGATCGTGGGCAATCTTATTTATTATCGATATATTAATTCTGCAATTGTGGCTCCAGATGCTTTCGACATTATTGATATTGGAGCCAATAAAGCTCTCACTAATGACCAAAGACGAAATCTTGGATCCATTGCTAAAATCCTTCAATTTGCTGCTTCAAACAAGGGTGTAAGTTATTAATGACTATAACATATTTGTTGAATTGATTAGGGTTTTCATCTTGCTGACTTTATTTTCATTCCTTTTCATTTTTAATATTTTTTTATAGAATTCAACTTTTGTCATTAAGAATGACCTAACTGATATCTTCCATAATTTGAAAATCAGAATTTGAATATCAAATATCAATTTTCACTTAAATAACTTTTTATATCTAAAAATATTAAAATCTGTAAATATGTTAACTTAGTGATATTTGTTTTAGTTTGCAGGAGACAGTGCACATCTTTCTTGTATGAATGATTACATCAGAGAAGCGCATAAAAAATTCAAGTATGTACATTTGGCGTTTTCTGTTTGTTCTTATCTAAAAGCCAAGAAATATTTGATTTCTGACTGAATATGTATCTATTTTGAAAAAACAATTGATCTGAATCCTTTTTTTGATGTTCTCTATTGTAAGTAGTTAGATTTGAAAATAAAATATATCTCATAATGAAATTTAGTACAAAAAATGATGAATGATTTTATTAACTTTTCATAGATAAAGAAATAGTTGATATGCCTGAAAGAAATAAAGTTTTGCAACTATTAATTAAAAGTAGTATTGAAATCCAATCAGATTATTTAGCTGAAAGGATTTATATTTACTCATGATTCAGTTTTATATACTTATATATGCTGCAGTTGTCAGAATACAGGGTTGTTGTTTTTTCAAAGCTATTTAAAATGAATTTGATAGATCTCCTTGGGTTTGTTTTTTTGTATTCCAAGACTGGTTTCTCATGATTAGGGTTAATGTTGAATACTGAAGGCTCTACAAAGACATTGAAAAATTATTTCCTTTGTTATTTATTTTGAATCATTTCATACTATTAACTTTAAATTTTGATATTGTTTTGAGAAATCTTGATTTGATTTGACCATTGTTTTAACTATGATTATGAATGTTAGAATGTACCTTCTATAAGATAATCTAAATAATCCTTAAGATGACGTCGAATTTCTAGATTTGACTTGTATGTATTTGAAAATCAATCTATTATATTATTATTATTATCATTTGTATATAATTCCTAATGAATATTTTCTTGGTTATGCAGTTACCTCCTTTGATTACCAAATGTTAATTTGACATGAATGTTTTACAAAACCTATTTCATTGTAACATTGGTAAAGAATAGCATATTAGTAAACATAATCAAAAAATAATCTATTGATAGGTTTCAAATTATAGTAGATGTTGGCATTCATCAATTACTATGGTTTTAGGGGTGCATGAAACTTCTTGTGCTTTCTTATGCCACTTTGTCTCTTGACAAAATGTCTCTTTAATGACATAGAAAGAACTTAAATGAATAAGTTCCCTAAGATACATTGTCTTTCCACTCAGTAACAGCCAGTATTATCATTAGTTTGTTTAACTACTATGAGTATACAATAAACAATCCTCTTTAATCTGAGTAGGGAAAATATAATTATTGGTCCCCCGATATTTATTGAGGGGGACTTATGTTTTGAGGCTCGTTCGTTCGTTCGTTCGTTCGTTCGTT
>JAYKTE010416340.1:0-10522 GCA_036873565.1 Xipholeptos notoides
CACGGGTCAAGTTTTACCCCTTAGCAGCTATTTTTTCCAAAACCAAACCGATATATATATATATAAGATAAGATTTAGCATTTTCAGCAGGCTAATCATCCGCCAAACAGGATTTTTACTTTCCTTTTAAAATCTTCATTTCAATATTTTTGGGCTTTCCCAGAGAGGCTTTCACTCTTGGGTTTTTTGCTTGTTTGATTTTACGGAATGATGTGCCGGGTCATTTAATGTCGAGAATAATTATTTTTGATAAACATTCTTTTTTAGAAAATAACAAAATATGCACTATTTATCCATAGCTGGAGGGAATGTGGGGATTCATACATTCTCCAAGAGTATTAGTCTAATTATGAACGCAAATGAAACAACTGGGATTCGAAATCGCGTATTATTTCGAAGTCTGACTGTCTATCCACTACCCAAAGTGGACCAACCTGTGTGTATGTGTGTGTATTTATATGTGTGTGTGAGTGTGTTTTGGCTGTGTATATGTTACTTCTATATGTGTATGTGTGTGTATGTATGTGTACATGTGCGTGTATGTACATGTGTGTATAAATGCGTGTGCATGTGTCTTTATGTATTTGTGCGTGTGTGTCATGTGATTATATGTGTTTTTTGTTGTTGTGTGGGTGTATTTTCATTCTATCTGAATATACAGGATAATTAATGAGTAGTGTAAGATATATAGCTGGTTGAGGGGAGGAGAGATGTTTATATGTATGTCTCCATTAATAGGTATGAAGAAGTCTATGTCGCAGGGTGCTGGGTGTGTCGAAAGGTAACACACTGTTACAAGGACAGCGATCCTGCCAGGTGATGAACTTGGACAGTCTTGGTTTTTAAACCCACCTGTAATCTCGTTCCCCATTCTTCTTTCCGGAACAGGATAGGTATGTAATTCTTTTAAATTACGAACAAAAGAAAGGTAAATGTTATCTTGACAGAGACTAAAAGGACTTAGAGTGGAGCATGTGCTCCAGACACACACCTTGCAACCCATAAAACGAGATGGTCTGTGGGAGGGATTTCAGTGGTGCTGGGGAACAATTCATCGAACGAAGGAATAAATTACCGATGTTACTAGCTGGGAATATTCACAGCTAATAACATTACGAACCACCTACAATCCACTTTTTAATTTCATTTAATAAATCCATGAATATGGATATACACCTATACGCCATGATGATGGTTTTAATTAACTGAAACGCTATGGTGTCGGTTTAATCTAACTATATCCGTGTTCTGTTGGTCTTTAAAAAAATGTGAATTGCCCAGCATAAAAAATGTGGGTCTGCATAGGGAACAAAAATCTTTTGCAAACAGATGGACTGGCTTTTTTTTCTTCTTTTTTTAAATTTTTATGTTTATAATAGACCAAAAATACTGCGCATCCATTCGCGGGGTTACATTTGACCCACTATCATCTATTTTTCCGACTGAAAACCAAATCGAATTTGTCCCATAAGTCCGAATATCCCATATACCAGTTCACGTCTTTAGACTAAAAATTGGCAAAGTATTTCGGGGATCTGTAGTTACGAAATTTTTGAACGATTCTTTCAATGGTAGGGTGTCAGATTGAGTAAAATTTCGTTTAAATTGGATCATTCATTCTAGAAGCTTATCTTTTCGATTATCGATTTTCGATACTTATCGGGAGTATTCAGAAACAACACCCATCTCAAGAATACTGCAAGACACATAAAGTACAGCTGTGTGAATTTTTAAGAAAATTTACCCAACCGTTTCGGAATCGATATGAAACAAACTCACACATAGACAGACACTCACAAAGACAAAGTTCTATTTGTATGCAAGTTTAGATTAGATTTAGATATCAACCTTAACAGTCATTTGATACTAAGAAGAATCAATTTTCCATAAAAGTCTTCTTTCGTAAACAAGTTTTTGTTAGAATAGTAATTGCAGTGTCTCACTCATACTGAAAAACACTCTCGCGTACATAGTCATCGATACACACTCATTACATACGTACACACACATCAATGCACATACATATTTACATAAATACATATATGCATGCATAAATGAATACACGTCAAATCACAAGCACATACACACACAATCATATATATATATATATATATATATATATATATATATATACACATACATACAGGCATATTTTAAGTGAATATACCGTATTCATTTATTCAGAATTATTGCTAATAAATTATTTGGTACTTTCTATACAGAGTTCATAACCAATTCTATATAGAGTTCAGAACCAATAAGAAATCCAGATGCTATTCTTATTACTGTTTGCCTCAGATTTTTTTAATTTGAATGTTTTTGGACACTTTTGTATACAAATTTGAGTTCAGTTCTTGAGTAATAATATCACGAACGACACAAGTCTACTATCGTAGATTAAATAAAAGGTTAAGTTTGCCACTCTGTAAAGATCTCTGATTACAACCAGAAAAATCTCTAGTTGGATCACTTGGAGAACGCTACAAGGCTCATTGGTCGAAATGCAAGTAAGGTAACAATGATAAAGATGAGACAACCGTCCGAAAATAGATGTACAAATTATCAAGCCTCATCTGAAGAGTTGTGAAGGTAACAAAGATAACGATGAAGACAATTGTCCGAAAAATAGATGTACAACTTATCAAGCCTAATTTCAAGAGTTGTAGGGGTAAAAAAGATGACGATGAAGACAAAATTCTGAAAAATAGATGTCCAAATTATCAACTTTCATCTACATGATTCTGAAAGATCAAATAATATGAGTTGAGCTGATGCTTAGTCAGTACAGATAACTTGACTTCAGGAGAAACATTTCCCCCATTCTCTCCGTTCTCCCTGTTGTAACAAGGCCACTTGTATAAATAAAAAGACCAGGTTTCCATATGGCTGCCGGAAGCTAGTTGACGTTATACGTTCGATAGGAACAAGAGAAAAACGGAATCAGTAACTAAGCAAAAATATAGAGATATAGAACTGGGACTACTATTTGTGTTCTACCGAAGAATAATAATAGAAAAAATGTGTACGATATTAAATAGCGGTAAAAATATAAAAATAGCAAAACAAACCTAATTTTTGAATACAGTAAATCTGCGTTTTACACCATTATTAGTTTATTCATTTGTTTTGTTTTGTTTTACGGCATATCAATCGTTTTTATTTATTTAATGCTAAGAACAATCATTTTTGAGAAACGTTCTTTTGTCAACTCGTAGCTTTTGTCAGAAATTATGGCAGTAGCAACAGGGAATCTTATTGGTTGAATGATTCAAGGTTTTCATTGGTTAATTGTATACGCCCACTCATTAAACATTTCGCGGGCGAATTTAACTATTTTTTTCAGTTTGCAGAAGAAGAGCTTTGGCTCTGCAACTCATCTTTTTTTCTCCTTAAAAATGGCTAATTAGCCGTTAATTTTTCCCTCCGAGGGAATTGAAAAGAACCCACATTATGAGTTCTACAAATATGGACCTTTAGGTTTGAAGAAACCAGTTCGAACCACAAATTCTTCCAAGTGTCGAATTATCAACACTTTTCTTCACATATTACAATTATCTTCGTATTAGAAGAATTATTTCATCAAAGAGAAAATATTCACCTCGTGGTAAAAAACATCACAAAATGAGGACCGATTTCTCCATTGAAAATTACAGAAGAAAATTCTTCACACCTCATCAGTTCCTGAACTTTTATTCAGAACTTTTCTTTCGAAAGAACTTTATTTATACTTGTGCTTAGTCATTATCTTTGCAGCTTAAAATGAGACAATATTTTTTGCAACGAGATGATTCCTTCAATAAAGATGTTATTCAACTTTCTAAGGTAACTTGTTGATTTGTTCATTTTGGCTCACTGCTAAGCTCCCCCAAAATATTATCATTTTAATATTTCTCACAGCTTCTAATATTCCATCACCTTCGCTGTCTACCCTTCAATAGAAAATATAGAAAAAAAAATGGAACAGTGCCTTCACTTTTACCGATTTTCTATTAAGTAGTGATTATTTAAAGATATTAAAATATTACGATGACCTTCGTTGATAAATTCGCTATATAAAAAGACTATCAAAATCGGATGAAAAGTTTTTACAGAAATAAATACCATACACACAAACATAAACACTCACACATATTCAATCAATCACTCATTTATGCATTCACTCACTCACACGCTCACTCAATCAATCACATACTCAGACTCACTCACTCGCCTACACTCTCATTCACATACTCACTCACTCACAAGATCACACTCACACAGTTATAGTGGACTTACCCACTCTTATGATAATGAATCCTTCCTCTCTTTAGAAATGAATCAAGGTAGAAACAGGAGGATGAAGGAGAAAGTGTTTTGGTGGAATTACCTACCGTTATGATAATGAACTATTCTCGTCTATAGAAGAAGTCCCTGTAGAGACTGTAGGAAGTAGACACTCTTTTTTTGACAGTTCTACCTGCGGTAATACTAATACTGCTACATGTGTTCTTGCTAAAACTATGGTTTACCCAAATTTCGTGATGCTTATTTAGCCTTGATATCTAACAAATTATCCACAACATCTAAGCAATGAAGAGTTGAATACCTCCATAACACACGCACACATTAAAACTTACTCACACACTCTCACACACAAATAAATGTGTGTGTTGTCTCACACTCTCTGTGCGTATGTATAGACACGCTTAATTATCTTTTGCATGGTTCAAATTGATAATGAAGACAATATAATGTTAGATATCAACGTGATATCTCCGAATTAAACTGATTTTGCATGGAGTTGTTCAGCGTTGTACGAAACTATGGCAACAGAATCCTCGTTGATTACAGACGACATCATTTCAAATATGGAGTCTTTATTCAAGTGTGTCAGTTGCATTTTCCTACTCTTTACATTAGTCAACTGGGTGAGCGAGGGTTAGGGTTATTATCTTTGGGTAAAGGGGTATCATCATCATCATCACCATATAATAATAATAGTACTACTACTAATAATAATTTGTTAGGTAAATCTGGTACTGTGTCGAGTCGTTCTGAAAATGGAGACTTAAAAAGAATATGTTTTTCTTCATTCTCTCCATAACAATTTGATAGCCTGGTCTGGCTAAAAACAATATTGACAAAAGTTAATAATGTCAAAATCAAAAAATGAATATATATAGAATAAAATAAAAAAAATGAATAAATCTATGTTTTTTACAGCCATACTGAGTTATTCACCATTACTAGACCGTATCGTTACCTAAATAAACCCTCAAGAAACCCTTTTAATGACTTATAAAAGTAGTGGGTGTAGCTTTTCGAAAAAATTCTGCATAGAATGATAATAAATTTTCTTTAATTTTCCCAAGCGAAGTCTAGTTGCATTAATTCATTCGACATTTCATTCTTAATCCACAAAGTGGATGCTGAATATTTGGCTAGCTTTATCCGTACATCTAACTAATTACAAATTTTAATTTACTGCAACAATATTCATTGCCATCGATGCTGGTCTTAATAAGGATTATGTTATTATTGTTAAATTCTCATGAGTGTGCAACATCTTTGCCTTTGGAAAAATAGCATGCCATCGAGTGGGTACTTGCATCCGTTTGCCTCTTTTTTTTCCCCCTTCCACCCTAAGTGTGAGTCAGAGAATAAAAAATTTCAAATGGTATAGACCTTTGGTCCCGCAGCCTGTAGTATCACCGTCAGTGGAGTACTAGCATTCGATTGCATCTTTTTTGTTGTTTTTTTTTGTTCCACCTAAGGTGTAGGTCACAGAATGAAAAAAACTAGAATGATATAGACCCTTAATCCCGCAGCCTATAGTACGACCTTCAAGAGAGTACTGAAATTCGGTTGTCTTTTTTTTCTTCGACCTGAAGTGTAGGCCACATAATAAAAAAACTAGAATGATTTAGACCTTTGATCTCGCAAAGTACAGTATGATGTTCAGGGAAATACTAACGTTCGTTTGCCTTTTTTTTCTTTCGCCTAAAGTGTAGGATACAGAATGAAAAAACTAGAATGATTTGCACTTTGATCCAGTAGCCTACAGTATGACGTTCAAGGGAGTACTGACATTTGTTTGCCTTTTTTTCCTTCCGCCTAAAGTGTAGGTCACAGAAGGAAAAAAATAGAATGATTTAACCAAGACTCATCTAATAAATTCTAATAATCTAGTTCAGTTATGTTAGTCAGTTATTCTCAGTTTAGCCAACACATGGCAGAACCAGATTTTAAGAACATGCTTCACAAGATTTAACAAAAAAGAAGGCAAATTCCCTGATTTTTAGTTGGAATTGTAATAAAAGAGTGGAATTCCCTTGGCTCCCATCAATGCATTTTCTCTTATCCTTGGGAAAAGTATAAATCATGTTATAGCTTCCAGCTAGGGGTGGAATAGTGTAACTGCTCTTTTACTAAGAATCTTTTAAGGAAAGAAAGAATTTTATTAAAATATTGGGGTTTCTCGGCATTAATGACCGCAAATATTGATAAGCCATCAAAGAAACCAAATCAAACAAACATTTCAAAAGTACCTAGCGGCGCATTATTATAAGTGGTATAGGTTTTTATATGTGGTAATGATCACTTGATATTTATTTCTGACTAGGAAACCCAGATGTAGAGGCACTATAAATCAAAATGAGGCCTGCCTCTCCCTTTCAAATGGAGATGATGATTTTCTGCCTGGACGGCATGAAGGAAGATCAAAGATACTCAGAGAATGAACAAATAAAAACTTAATAATGATGATGGTGATGATGATGATGACGTTGATACAGAAACCATGGTGACCACTTGGGAGTTGATGTATCGAGATGATACAGAAACAAATATCGTTTCTCATCAATCAAGAGAAAAAGCTTCACATCAAATTTAAGATACGACACTAAAAATATTAAAGAACAACAAAAACAAAAAACAAACTAATACAATTGATAAGTAGTGCTGTGACAATATGCTTTTACTAAAAAATATCCTTGTCATTACTTGGCTATTTTTCGATTTTACCATTTCTTTTAATTAAAAGAAACGGTAAAATCGCAAAATAGACAAGTAATGACATGAATATTCTTTAATAAACGAATATCATCACAGCCCTATTGATAACTTTTTAAAGAAAACTGATTTAGATATATATTACATTAACAAAACTAAAAAAAATGAAAAAAAAAAAAAAATGCACGTCGTGCCATAAAAATCTTAGGTTGATTGATTTGTTTTATGGCATATCAACCTTTTCCTTTATTTCATGCAGGGAACGGTCGTTTTTATGAATGACCTTTTTTGTCATCGTATTGATTTTTTTAATTGCCCAAGGTGTAGTATTTAATCCCTAGTTGGAATGAAGTTGGGGATTAATACCTTTCCCAAATGTATTACCTTTTTTGTTAGTACATTGTTTTGAATTACACGAGTTGTACTATTTGATCCATAGCTGGAAGGAAAAGGGACATTCATACCTATCCAAAAAGTATTAGCCCAAAATATTATATAAGTTTTACAAAAATCTACAAATTAGAAAGGACTTAATAGTCAACATACGACGTGATTTAAAACATTAATTTAAAATCAATCAAAATTAAAACCAAAACAAAAGAAAAAACGAAATGATAACTGGAGCCTGATCGAAGCAATCAAGTCAACCTTAGTGCCTGATGAATGTTCTAAAAGTAATGCCTCCTATTTTTTAACTTCTAGCTCAAAGAGTTGAAGAATTGAAGAGTTAAGAAGATTGGGGTGATGCCATTAAAACGAGGTAATTTTTGCGCTTCAGAATTAATTTTCCAGAGTCACCATCATTCGCAATGCACTTTTGCCAGCGATGAACGAAGCAGCCTATGTTCGCGTCGCGCTTTGTCACCCACTTCTCCGTCACCACTCTAAAATCGACTTATCATCTCCTAACTGTGCTGACATCAACTGCAATAGCTTCGTAAACGCCCAACGACGCGCCTCCTCTTTATTTTACATGATGATGTAACTTCAATTATACGGATTGACTTTCTTTACTTGACCAATTAAAACAATGGGTGTTCACATTTTAACAGAAGTTAATGACGGTTCAGTTCTTAACCTGAAATAAAAAACATTCAGTTTTTGACTCGTATTAAAAAAGTGCTTACAACCACTTCACCCAGATATAATCTCTTCTCCCCGCTTCTAATGTAAAAATAGGGTCTGTCTAATTGGCCCTGAAGAATTCCCTTGGCCAATCAGTAGACACCCATTTTGGCGAGCTCAACGGAAAAACTCTTGTATCTTCTTTTTTTTTTTCGAACAACCAGCGCCAGAGACAGGTAGGAAAACCTCTCTCCTCTGTTAACGCTTCAGCTACCACATTCTGAAGAAAAAGGGCCCTCTATCTCTTGGACGTTAAATAACTTTATAGTTGGTCTTCTTGAAGCCGCACATTTTGCAGGAACCTTCTATTGTAAATTCTTACAATAATTATAATTCTTTCTTATTTCTGTCTCCTGTGTTTTTTGTACTCGCTTTTCAGCTACCAACTACTACACCAGCAACTTAACTCGCCGAAATCACAATATTCGATCTTTTCCACTTATTAACATGAACTTCGTAACAAGTTTCGTTAAAGAGAACTTTAAAATTTTCATCCTCTTTCTTGTCTATTTTTTTTTTTTTTTTTTGTATTCGTCTTAAGGTCTAGTGTTTTTTATGCAGTTTTCGTTAAAGAGAACTTTAATCCTCTTTTTTTAGATTTTCTAGATTATTTTTCTTATTTTCGGACAAGAGCCTTTGTTTTAGGGTCTAATGTTCTTATGTTCATTCGTTATAAACGTTTCGTTAAAAAAGACTTTAATCCTCTTTTTTAGGATTTTTTTCCCATTTTTATCTTGTTTTAAAACTGCGGCCTTTGTCTTAGGGTCTAATGTTCTCATTTAGTTCCCTAGCTTTCCAAACGTTTTCGGTCATCTTTGACCATCTTCAGAAAATCTTATAAAAGAGAATTATAGTTTTTTTTAACGAAACCGGTATAACGAATGAAATCCTATCTAAATACACCAAATTCAACAAGAACTTGTAATTGATACCACAAAAAGATACTAACAAACAAAAAATATAATAGGTTAATTCCTACTACTATTCATTCGTGTAACTTAATCGCTGATACCTCAACTAGTATTTCTAGGTAAATTGTAAGATATTGATGGGTTCAGTTATTTACAAAAATTTGCATCTAAACTTTTATATATAAATGGAACTTTGTGTGTGTGTGTGTGTGTGTGTGTGTAAGTTTGTTTCCTATGGACTCGGAAACAGTTGGGCCAGTTTTCTTGAAATTTCACACAGTTGTACTAAAATGTCTGGGAGTGCCCTTAGATAGATGTTGTTTCAAAATACTCCGATAATCGAAAAAATCAGCTTCTATACTAAAGAGCGCCACTACGATTAAGAGTAAAATCGTGAAAATTGTGAATGTAAACACATGATTATGTTGTGGGCCAGCCGTCAAAGAATTTATCTCGCATGATGTGATCTGCAGTTTCGAATGCCACTTAGGATTTGGAATGGTGACAACATTGCCTGACACTGATAAGATCCCAAAGATTGAAGGAGCTGTCACGCACTCCAACCGAGAGTACCACTATGTTATAAGTTATGCAAAATTTAAAAGTAAAATTTATTGAATTGTTTTAGAAGTGCATACACACACTAGATTAGTTCGTTTAAAAAAAATTGTTTGAAATGAATTATATGAGAAAAAGGGTAATGCTATATTTAAAGGTAAGATTTATAAAATTATTTTTAAAACCAATTGTTTTTAACGGGTCTACTAGTTATAATCTATAATCTGTCGGCCTGACAGATAATTGCAGGCAGCTCCAGACTTGTAATAAATAAATTGTAAGAGGAACTAAACTAAGAATTTATCTCCCTTGAACCAACCAAACCAAACCAAACGCTCGTGCAGAAAATCAATCTTTTAACTTCAACGGGTGACACTGATGTGGTGGTCAAGAAGAACGAAAATGAAGAAAAAATTGCAGATTTAACAAACACTCAGAGAAGGTTCGCTGTTAAAGCACGAAGCTCAAGACTTCTCGCCAACAACCAGAATTCGTGACTTGAATTCTCATCATTCAATAAAATTGAGCTGAAAACTTAAAAAAAAATTTTTTATAGCAAAGCAATCGAAAGCGGACTTTAGCGATATAAGACCCACAGCAAAACCACATCAGTATGATCTTGACTATGAAGAATTATTAAAATCTCTCTAAATTAATAATTCATATCATGCAAATTATGTTCCGACTGTATATTCATAAATGAAAAGAAAATTGCCCATGTTATAGTTCAAGTGCTCAATATCAGTGATAGAGCATGTTGTAGATAAGCGTGGGCACGGAATTAACTGTTAATTTTTGGCCTGTGCGTTCATCAGACAAAATCTTTGGCAAAAAAAATGGACAGTCACTAACGGCTGTTGAATCTATGCCTGCACTTCACTTATCTACTCTCTATATATTTGTCAAACATTAAAAGCCGTTGTTAGCCAAAATGTCTT
>JAYKTE010416451.1:0-10521 GCA_036873565.1 Xipholeptos notoides
AAACTAACGTTTACCAAAGATGATTGTTCTCGGCATTAAATGACCTAAAATGGTTGATATGCCGTAAAAACACAAACCAACAAACAAACAGATAACCCTATTCTATTTATTTCTATTAAAATTATTCATTCTATTTGTGTGTCGATAGCAACCACCTATTAATTAATAACCGTTTTCTATGGATAGACAATTGTAGATTGACCATAAATGAGCCGCTGGTGGGCGACCACCTGTCGCATACGACCGGTTTTTTTAATTTCTGTGGGGAGGGTAGGATATAACATAAATAGGCTTTCCAGAGAAAAATACCCTAAAAAACACTTCACGGTTCAATCTGCTAGGCCTCATCAGGTTAACTCATGCAATCTGTTATCATTACTGTGGCAGAGTCTGCGATTTTACCAACTGTATTACAATTTGTTGTTCTCTGTTGAACCGACATTCTGTTCATTGCATAAAAATATATGTGTGTGTGCGTGTGTGTTCATGTTACTATGTACGCTAAAGGTTCTCGAAAGGGAGTAAATCTGTTGACTGTAAAATAATGATTAACAAATTTGACTGCTAAATTTCTACTGAATCATAATCTAAGTTTTATATGTCCGAAGAAAAACTCCTAATTATGATTTAAAGTATATAGAAAGTTTTTCAATGTATTACTTGCAATACTGAAATCAGTTAATTCTTTAATTGTGATATAAACATGCACGAAACCTCACGGTGGCATTTGTTTAAAATCCATTTGACTATAAAGCTCGCAACAAAAAATAAATAGATGGTTACAAAGCCACTCTTTGAAAACAATAGATTTGATTTTTGGTCGTTTCTCTACTGCTACAAATATCTCCCTTCAACATAGTCAAATTATCAAGCAATCTGCAAGACAAAGAAAAAAGTAATTGCTACGAAGCCTCTAAAATCACGTTTAAATCGCACTGCATATATGCAGGCGTGTATATACATTTGTTAGCACTAGAACCGCTTAGAAAAGTTTTGGTCGTAAATCTACGTCCAGCCGTCACGTTAACAGAGACGTCACGGACTTACGCATCGTAAGTGTCACGTCTTTAAAAATGGGCATCACACAGATAGAGTATTTAAAAATATTTACTTTGCAACTACCTAGCTTGCATCAATGAATTTCAAAGTAACAGAAGCCTCCTTAGACATTCATCCTGTACTCATTAATATTAATGCAGTTGAGCAAAATAAAGCTAATTGTAAAATGGTTTTATTAGTTGTTATGGATTATAGGATATAATGAATTTAATTAAAAAAGGCACGTTTTGAATGTAGGTTGCAGGTCCAAAGTTCTGTATTACTCTAGATTACTCATTCTGTGACCTACACTTAGGGTAAAAGAATAAACTAATGCCTATACTTCTCTGAACATCATACTATTTCCCCTTTAGCACAGATATTGCATAATTGTGAGATTTTAATAAATTCAACACAATATTTGATAAAACAATCATTGGTGACAATTGAAATTGTCGCAGTAAATAAAATATTGAATTATGATTGGCTAAATTTTCTGACAAAGCTAACCAAAGTTTCAGCATCCATTTTTTGGATTAAGATTGAACTAACAAATTCATTAATGCAACCAAATTTTGCTCGGGAAAAATTACGGAAAATTTTTTTATTACCTTATACGCAATTAAAAAAAACTACGCTTCGTCATTTAAATATTAATCCATAAATTGGAGAATGAAATTTTGGCTAGTTTCGTCCCCAAATCTGGCCAAGTAAAATTCAGTTTTTTTTTTATTGATTGCGACAATATTAACTACCATCAATAATTGTTTTTATTAAAGACTGTGTTGTTATTATAATATTCTCACAAACGTGCTACATCTGCACTTGGGAAAAAGTAGTATGACGTTCAGGGGAGCATTGGCATTCGTTTACTCATTTTTCTTCCACCCTAATTGTAGTTCACAGAATGAAATATCTATATTAATATATACAAGCTAATCCTCCAATTTAACTAGAACAATTTTAATTTAGCACATCTCTTTCATTATCGAGATTGCCTTTATGCATGGGCCTGGGAATATTTTCCATATGAAAATACTACTAGAAGATGCTTTCGTTAGTCTAGTGATTGAAAGAGCTACTTGACATTTGATTATCTTACTTTTCAAACTCTCTCGGCGTTTATAAAAACAATCCCTCGTGGTGTAGAGCAGTATTATCATTGTAAAATTTTATATTCTGTTGTCAGTGTTAATAAATAAAAATACCACCCCTTCACTCTCATGCAGTGATAAGTAGCATGTATCAGCAGGGCTCGCTGTATTGATGCATGCATGGATAGCTGGCTAAAACGTAAAGGACTGAAAAAAAAAAGTGATAAAAACGAACCTAAAGCCTTTATTAGAAAATAGCTTGAATTGTCGACCTTTTAAACATTCATTTACATCTACTGTAAAATGAAAAAAAAAAACAATCGATGGTTTATGTGACATTACTATATGTAACTACACAGTTTTCATTGTTGAGTAATCATTTACGGTTTAATTAACTTTATTATGCATTTAAAATAGCACACCCAAAAATAAGGTAAACTAATTATATTAATAAAGTTTGTTTACTTCTGTCATAATCATCCAATCCCGACTGAAAATTCATGGCAACCTCATATGAAAACAACCCTGATTTATCACAACCAACAAAAAAACTATTGCTTAATTTTCAATGTACGTCAAGAAAAAAATACAAGGACCACCTGTTGTTATCAACAATTTTTTTTCGGTGCACGAACAATTTGTTGATGGGTTATAGGACCAAAGTTAAGCAACTTTGAGCCGGTATGAATACCAAGTACTGGAAGCAACAAATAGGTCGGTAGCTCTTGACATGAACAGGAGCAGTCTAATCTTCCAAGGACTTTAAGTTAATCATTATGCTTTCTCCTTCTCGCTACCCATCCTCACGTTTCCATCCTCTGACACCTACCGACCAGATGAGCTGAACATCTTAGCAGCAAAACGTCTTCGAGATAGTGTTACACTTGTTTTTAGAGACTTTCTACTCAATGGACAGCCAGACACATACACCTAGTTGTTTTCAGAGACCATCTGCTTAACAGTCAGACACATACCCCTAATTTCTTTTGGAGATTTTCTGCTCTTTTATATATTATTGCGTTATCTGTGATTTTTGTAAAGAGGTAAATGACATTAGACTGACTTGCGAAACTAAAAACGTTGAACTTCATTGGCTTTGAAGTTGAATAGGTAATGTTTGGTTATTTAGATAAAAACTAATAATAGTGACTAGTTAGTCTTTAAAACCAAGATCCATCACCATTAATCATTTTTTTTAAACTTTTGCTCAGCGTATTGCAAAGAGCGTGTCAATATATAAATATGATGACGCTAGGATTGCTTATATGTTAGGTTTTAGAATCTTTCTGTTATGGAGAAATATCCTATCGTAACCCAATATGTACTCGTCCAACCTCAATATCCTCTCCGAACCCAGATCCCTCGGTGGGAGAACACATTTTGTTCCATACCCGACAATGACCGTCGTTCCTGCCAGCCGAAAGCACGTCTAAACTTTACTGCTACCTTTCGTATATCACTTTTTCCTTCTATTAATACAAATCACATTCTATCACATTCTTTTGTGGCCTTTCATTGGACCATAACACTTTCCATAAAACTTATCATAGTGTAACATCTGGAAATTAATGTTATACAAGGAAATACTATGTCATTCCCAGCAACCTGCCCGCACGCAATCTGAAAGATAGCTTAGCATAGTTTATTTTCAAGTCATGATGATAACGTTGGATAATAGGATTACTAATAAACACCTTTGCCTGAATGAAAAGGTTTTGTTTCCACTCGAAGAAGCTAGCAGCACAAGGATGTATAACACCCTCCTCGATGACATGAGGTTCAACGAGTCAAGATAAAATGCTATTGTAAAGGAAGAAGAAACTCTCCTAAAACATCTATGAGGTACCTCCGGGTACGACACATTTATAGCCCTTGTAGAATCATGGTTGGTATCATAGCCACGTATGAGTACCGTTTAGTTAAAACAAGATGTATCTCTCTAGAGATGAAAATAGAACAGCTGGTTATATTTATTTGGAATTCTTTGAGATGAGGCTTCATAATGAATGTATTGATTTTATTTGCGGACTGTTGTCCCCATCTATATGGTTGTTATTACACCATATTTTGGCCAACTTATCCTCTGGCCTTTTCAGGTGATTAACCGCGACCCAGGAACTCTGAGTCTTCTAACCGTATCCCCAGTAATCACTGCCTTCCATAGCGGTTCCAAGTGAGCATTGGCAGAAGATAGCGGTTTCAATTACTGCCCAAGCAGGCCATAGGTTTGGTCAAAACGTGGTGCGATAGACAACAGCTATGGAAGGCAGTGTTTACTTGGGATACGGTTACAAGACTCAGAGTTCCTATCCGGGGTCGCAGTTAATCGCCTGACGAAGGACAAAGGATAAGTTGGCCGAAACTTGGTGTAATAACAACTATAAAGATGAGGACAACAGTCTGCAAATAAAATCAATACATAGAACAGCCGAGTTAAGTTGGTAGAGAGAAAGCCTAGTCTGCAATTATATATTATACGGCGGGCATCGCTTTGCTAGTTGTCTTGTTTTTTTAGCCCACTGTTAGTTCATCCATGCTGTTTAAACGACATGAAACTGGTCACAGAGTTTGAGGACTTGATTTGACAACTTATGTGGGTAATAATATACAGTAGATCCTGCTGTATGCAACCATCGTCTTCAGCGGCCATTAACGATTGCTTTTCTGTGCTTAGACAATTGTAGATTGGTCTTAGGTGGGCGATCATCTACCGTATGCCACCAGTTTTTGATTCCTAATTGTTTTGTTGTTGTTGTTTTTCGTTAAGAAAATATTTCTAAAATGAATTAAGGTAAAAAATATAAAATCGGCCAAAGAGTGGTATCCACCAGAGGACCGTTGGAATTGTTACCGGTAGGTCACTAATGGTAGGTCACTTGCTGGGTTGCTTGCCAAGATAGCTTTTATCAATGAAAATTCTGAAGGGAAACTTTAAACAGTGAAAAGACTATGTGATGATTTCTGGTTTGTTTAGAAATCATTTAATTTTTTGTAAAAAATGAAATTGTGTTTCTTTTCTTGTATTTTAATTTTTCATTTTCATATTTTTTTTTACCATTTATTTATTTTAGATTTCTGGTTTAGAAATGAAAGTCGTGAGTATCTTCGATTTCAACAAAATCATTTCAATTCGAATAAAAATTAGCACCACCACCCTCACATGTTTGTCATGTATTCATGTGTTCATGTAAATCTTGGCCCTATTCTCTTCTAACGTTTTTCACAGACTATGACTACAAGGAAAAACTCAGCAGAAGGAAACACCCATTAAGTTCTTGTCGGGATCTGTTTTTTCTGAATCTAAAAATGAATTGAATGCATTAAAAACTTGAATTTTTTGCAAAATTATAGAATGTGGTTTGTAATCTTGGTAGAATACAGACTGTTTCTAAATTTAGAAAAAAAATCTTAATAACTATGATATAATAAAAGATTGTTTGAGCGATAATTGATATTTGAAGATTGGTCTAATCTCCAGGCTGTCTAAAATGTCTGGACAAAGAAAATCTTAAATGATTCCAATTTTAAGAGCAACTGATAAAAAGAATTTCCTTAATGAAATTAGTAGAGATAAACATGAAAATGTGCGTTTTGGTGTACCTGTTATTTTATTCCTGAATATAGAAAAGTTATCACCAATTATTATATGTTCCATGTTGAAATATAGAAAAGTTATACCCAATTATGATTTCTTGGAATATAAAAAATTTATACCCAACTATTATCATAGATTAAACTCATTTGATCAAACGCATACAAAAGAAGTATACAGAAACCAACGACGAAATCAACTTACATGATAATATTAGGAAGTTTATTACTTTCTGCATCTCAAATTAGGAAATGTTATTCGTTAATATTCTGAATGCTCAAAATATTAATTCAATTTCTTTTAAATATGTAGTTATGCTCTGTGTCCATATCTTGAAGGCACCTTGTATATTTTAGATTCAATAGAAATCAAATATTGTCACTAATTTAATTTCACTAAAATATTTACTTTTTTTTACGTGTCTAAACTTTTAAACATCTTAGATTTTAAAATTCATACACACTTTCTCGTCAATATTTATATGAAAGCGAAAATCAAGAACTGGCATAAAAAATGCAGATATCTCATCCAGTCAAGGCTCTTTAATCTTTTATCAGTCCGATTTTTATACTGTTCGTTTTACCAACATAAATGCAAATTAGTGATTAACTAGAAAAATTCTGAATAACTTATGCGCTTAGCCCGAATGACAAATGACGGAGTCAAACAGAGAAGCAATATTTAGTTCTCTTTTTACTTCGGCTATGTAACCTGTATGAGGTTACATAGCCGAAGTAAAAAGGGAACTGATAATCGTCTTAATTTTGATTTATGGAAGAAACTCAATTGTATAAAGAAAACACGTACCCTCTTTGCGCAAATTCGGTGTTTATTTATCGCTTTTAATCCGAGGATGCCCACTTGGGGCAGTGGATTGGCAGTCGGACTTCGGAATCATAATACGTGGGTTCAAATCTCAGTCGTTTCGTTTGCGTTCATATTTAGACTAATACCATTGGGAAAGGTATGATTCCGCACATTCTCTTCAGCTATGGATTAAATAGTGTGTATTATTTTATTAAGAAATATGTGCAAAAACTACTCGGCCAATTTTGTGTCTAAACACTTGACATTTGATATAATGGGTCTTCAGACCTGAGAAAAGATAGTCGCTAAAGGGTCAAACTTGAAAAAAATGTTCATTATTTTTACTTCTGGTTTTTATCTGTAAATTAATTTATACAAAATGCAATCTGACGGTTATTCAATTTTATAAACTACTAAAAGTATTGACAACCTTGCTTCGGGGTTGCTTGTATGCTCTCTTTGTGCTCGTTTTGGTCTGTTTTTGGTTGTTGTTTTTTTTTGTAATTCTAAGATTTTTTTTATTAATAGGAAATTTATTTTTATTAAAAACTCAACGTTCGAAAAACGAACACACTTTTGATGCTGATTCTCATTATAACATTTTTCTAATCATTTAACATATTCCGATTAAAAAATATTGGTTGAAAATTAATTTTTAAGGCATTTTCAGTCATTCGTTTATCACCTGTAAGAATTGTAGATTTAAAGAATTTGTATAAAATGCATTTGCTAAATAACCGAATAATATGAATCGGTATTAAAACTTTCTTTTCTTTATTTTATCTTCCTTGGATTGCTATTCCAATTTCATTTTCTCTATTCGAAGGACATAGCTTCTCTGGTTAGTGATTTAAACTGCAATTTACTATCTTAACCACAATAATAATTTACGTTCCATGGTCTTTATTAAGATTATTCAAAGTCAGTTTTGAAAAAAAGAAATCATCTCGTTTACTAATCGATATTATATGTTATAACTTTACATAAAGTAAAACAGTTAAAATCTGTTTTAAACATTTGAAATAATCATTCATAAATAGTTTGAATAAATTAAATTGGTTCTTTAAATGTATCATTCAAGATTTGAAATTCATTTAGGTTGCCAATGCAAGTGAGTAGCAGCATTTTCTTATAATATTTCAATAGCATGCATTCATTTTAAAAATTATCTTTAATTCGGTTACAATTTGAAAATCACTTAAAGCCAAAATATAATACCTGACCCAAATGCAGATAGTTGTATTTATAGGGAAAAAGAAGCTAAGCGAAAAAATGATTGTAATAAAAAACGCGTTCATAATTCCTTTTAATACGCGTCTTATTTTACTTGCCAACTCAGGGCATGAAAAATGTTTGAAATCAAATAAAAAGTTAAAAACAATAAAAGACGAATAGGCTGTGAACCAAAAGTTCTGTATAACTCAATCTATGACCTACACTTAGGGTGGGAGAAATAAAAGAGATACACGAATGCTGGTACTCACTTGAACGTCATATTTTACCCAACCGTAGATGTGAGAATTTAATAAGAATACAATCATTAATAAAATCATCATTGATGGCAATACAATTTAAAAAATATGCAAAACGGTTTTAAGGTGTTTGTTTCTTGCTGGTGACATCACCTAAACCAAAACAAAAATTCCCTAAACGAAATGCTCCATTCAGCAGCAACGAAAATTTCGGCACTTAGATTAAAAATAAATTTATTAGGTATCATTCACGAGCTGCACTTGTAGTTAGATAGACTGTTTTGTTTTAGTGTTTCAATTTTTGTATATTTTTTACGCTGTTAGCAATAAGAATATTGTTGCATTATAAAGAACCCATAAAATTCACATCACACGTAACTAAAACTGTGAGTACACTTACTGATTTATACCAGGTTAGTCGGTTGCTTTTGGCACGAGCTGTCCATCAAGGACTTCGAACTGAGTGAAATTCCCTCTTCGTTCGTAACCCACTCCTGCGCATCTACTCCCTCACACTAACTAGGTGGTTAGCGGCTTAAAAACGTCATCGAGATGGAATTACCGTCTTTGGTTAAAGCTGGGTGTCTCTGAATTCTTTGTGATTGTGAAAACTCTATCAACTATAAGAAGTCTGGTGTGTATCCCAGCGTTTAAAGAGAGGACTTCGTGCTCAACAACAACACTATATTATTATTATTATTATTATTATTATTATTATTATTATTATTATTATTATTATTATTATTATTATTATTATTATTATATTTATATAAATATGTTTAACAACAATATTCAGTTTCATCTTTATACTTTTAGAGACCAGTAGACTTCTCTGGGGTCAGAGTGGCAGCATGTCTGTTTGTGGCTTGTATCACTTTTTACTTAACTCAACATTCATACAATGCTAGCCATCGTCACGTCTTTGTTGAATATTATTGATTAGTATTGAGTCGTAATGGGAGCCTCGAATGTGTTTATATTAGTCGGTGTTCCCTGGAGTAAGAATATGCCCATGATTCGTAATTGTTCTTCCAAACGTGCAGCCACCGAAAGAATCCAAACTGAAAGTCATAGTTTGAATGGGATTTGAGTTATCTAACTCGAGTTATTTGAGTAAAAGATCAGATCATTCGAAAAATCGATCACAGAAACTGATATCAACGTGTTATATTTTTCTATGCAGTATGTTTAATAGTGCTACTAATAACTTTTACAATAGCTTTTAATATCTCAAAGTAAATGAATTTGAAATTCAAGTCGTTTTATTGCTTTTACAATCAGTCAAGAATATTTGATTTGAAATGGATTTGTTTTAAAGTTCTAAATAATGTTGAGAAAGTTATTAGCGACCCTAGAAACGGTGCTATATTGTTTTAAAAAGTATAACAGACAAATTAAAAAAGTCACTTACGTGGGCAAATATTCTCGTTATTGATTTAAACAATTTTACACTTTTTTTCTTCCTTCTGTTATTTCTATTTTAACTTATTGTATCATGATGTTATATAAAGGGTCCGAGCTAGTTTATGAACGGTTATAATTAAAATAAGTATTGTATTACTACAGTCTTTTTTAATTTCTTTATCATCATTAACCTCGATTTCATTAGTAATAACACTGCTGTAATTTGTTTTTTACTAAATATTATTAGTATCGATTTTCCAGTAGCAAGTAAAGAGCACATTTATGATTATAATCATCTATAATTAAATTAACACTCATTAATTTTATCCACTACTTTTAATATTTTTAATGTCATTGATAATTATTTGTGATCATTTCTTCCATTGCTATTCATATAATTTCATCACTCATACATTTCAAACAACACAAAATTGTTGTTACATAATAAATCCTCCCTAGATGTAGGGAAAGTGACAGCATACAAGTTGCAAAACGAGGCTAAACAATTCAAGATTCTTGGGCAGGCTAGAAAGGCGTATTTTAGGGAGCGATTGTTACAATGTTTAGAAAGACATGTAATTGTAGAGGAGCGAAATCTGTCCAATAGTAATCATTTAAGTATACTGTATTCGCCATCAGTATAGTCCGTCCACGTTCCTACGTGAAGTAAAAATGACAGAAGACAATAATGAAACGACACCTGAATGAAGAAGTGCATATCTCTTGTCCTGTGGATCTTCTAAGTAAACAAAGTAATAACTTGTCATGTATATCAGGGTGCAAGTGACATCGTGCAAAATAACATATTAGGCAGGCAAGATATACATATCTTAGGCTGCTGTCGTTTGCTTGTTTAGAGATATATAATTACATAGATAGTAGAAGAAACTGTCCACAGTAGTAATCATTTAATTTAAAGGGAACAATCCTTTTTTTTTAAATTTTTTGTGGCACTGAATATATAGGTATAAATCTAAAGATTTTGACATGTAATACCATAACCATTAAGTTTTATAACTGCTTTCACCGAATTGATTAGTTTGCCTGGTATTGTATCACATTAATTGCCCTTTGCATGTCACCAGAAAATCTAGTCACAGATCAATTTTTATCA
>JAYKTE010416672.1:0-10521 GCA_036873565.1 Xipholeptos notoides
TGTTTGCTCCTGGACATGTGGTGCAATGTCATTCACAAAATATTGTGGTGGTGACGGCCCGCATGATGTCCTGTCCAAGTGAGCTGACAAGCCTTTGTACCTTGGTTCCGTGCTTGACCATCGAGAAAGTTCAGAAATCTTTGGAGGTCCTGTGGCAAAACATTACGAAAGTCATCTGAGGGTGGCAAGGTAAAGCACTTGATTTCTGAAAAGCTTTGATAATTACCGATCTGAGATATAATGCTGTATCTTTCAGTGTGTCTGCTGATCCCAACTCATATGCAATTGTGACAGTTGTCTGTATGTTCATCTTTTCACTGTAGACAAGTTGAGATTGGTACTTCCCACATTTTATATAGGCGTTCCAAACACCAATTTGTCCCCATGTCTTCTCCAACATTTTTATTTAACTTTTCACGTCTATATTTTTCATTTGGATACATTGTTTCTCTCAAGGCAATAACGTACACGTCACAGAGGTCGAATAATTTGATAATTCTGTTCCGTTGAATCATTTCCTCTTCCAGCCTGACACAGACTCTCTCAAATGCCTCATTGTGTGCTTTTTCAAAATCTTGCTGGTCCTTCTTTGCTTCTGTATCTTTGGTCTGCCATGCTGTTGGATCACGAGTATACCGTAATCTGTAATGAGGGTTGATACTGTTCCTCACAAGAAAACAAATTATACCCCCTGATTCTGAGCTATAGTTTCTTGCCCTTATGCAATCCCAAAAACCTTTCTCCATCTATCTCTATCAAAAACAGTACTTGGGTTCAGTTGTCCAAAAAATATTCACTTTGATTGCATTGAATCTCTCTTTATTGTGAGATATGCAGTATTTCTTGAAGATATACCTATTATCTTATCCTGGAACATGCCCAAACCGTCTTTGATGTTCTTCCTTTAGTTTGCGTACATGGGGCCCGGGAGGGGGTACCCTTAAATTAAGGGCGTTGAACCAATAGTCCAAATGAGTTATATTATGTTTAACATACAGAACCATGTTCCGGGGACTTTCTGAAGTTTAAGTCTAGGGGGGACAGGTGCAAAAACGGGCTAACTCTTTCAATTTGCGTACGCGTACGAACCCTTAAATCAAGGGTCCAAATGAGTTATAATATTTTTGTTAACGAGAGATCACCCTAAGCTCTCTCCTCTACACCCAGGAATCGCTGAAGTTAAGTACTCGGGGGGCGGGCAGGAAATCGCTATTTTTTCGCAAGATTATAATGAACAAAATTTGAATGAAGTAAAAGACTGTTTTGTAGTTATTATTAAAGGGAAAAGATTTATTTCAGGAGATTCTTAAAATAAACTCGTATCAAATATTAAAGAATTTAGAGTTATTTCCCTTATGTTTAAAAAACTGAAATTTGTTTGGTTTCTATTTTCATTTTGCTTTCTAATACAATTTTAATTTTATTATATTCTGTTTGCACCATTATAAGTTTTTTTTAAAAATGTCTTACTTTAGTTGTATTAGCTTAAAATAATCAATCGGGATTTTTTTTATTTATTTTTGATATTAGTGAGGAAAATCAAATATTTTTCGTTTTGACTCCGACAAGTCCGTGTATTGTATGAACCATGATGGCGGGCTTCCTTTATTTTCGCATCAACGTTATTGCTACATAAAAGAATTTGTTGTCTTTTCAAGACAGCTTTTTAAAAACGAGCATAGTAAGCCGAAATATTTTTTTTAAATATCGACATTTGATTATAAAATGTTAAGAACTGAATTAACTCAGTTATTCGTGCTTTGGGGCTTTAAAAAACAACAACAATGAAATGAAACCGTTAATCGTTTTTCGATGTAAACAACAAAAATAATGGCGTTCGGCGAACTTTAAACAATTTCCTTTATTTTCCTTCGGATTTTTTTCTTTCCTTTTTTTTTTTTTTTAAACATGTTTGTTATTAAGACATCAAATATTTGGTGAGGGTTGTTTAAAATATTTTTTGTTTTATTGCAATTAGACCTTTCTTTTTTGTTTACTGTTTTTTTGCTTTGATTAAAGCTTTTTCTTTTTAGTGAAAAAATTTTTTTCCCACTAAGATAAAAATCCTTTCTTTAAAATGTTCTTCGTGGTCATTAGCAAATTGAAATTAAATCATTATAAAAAGACCCTTTTTACTTCTCCATTTGTAATTCATGTTTTATTCACCGAATAATCACATCCCAATTTCTCACCAAGTCATTTTATTTCAATCTATTTTCAACCAGTTCTCACCACACACTTATAGAATATTTTTCAATAAAAGTTAACTTTCATCAATAATTCCGAACTTTTAAATGAAGATATCACCCGCCGCCCCACACAAAAAAAAGATGCAATGACAATATTGCATAGATCAATTAATTATCAAACATATAATTGCATTTATTAATTTGTAATCTTAGATAAATATATTTGTTAAAAACCCAAAAAACCATCCCGCTGCTAAAATTATTTTTCACGGTCAATTTACATAATGAATAAGTCCAGTCCATTTGATTAAATTCTACTCGCTTCTTCGCTATTCTTAACATGAATTTTAAAAGCTGATATACAAATATCATTAAAACTTTAAGCAATTTTTTTCCCTGTTTTTCAATTTCGACGAATTTAGATTTATATTTATTTAGGGTTTTAATTATAACAATTATATCTAAAAATCTATTCAATCTCTACCCCCTGTGCGAATTTTCATGGTATTTTCAGCAAAGAACAGTTTTTTTAAACTTTGAGCATTGGTTGTTGTTCACTAAAATTAATGTAAGAAAAACTATCTACTCATAGTCATTGCATCTCTTTATGTCAAAAGTGTGTTGTGTATTATTTACTGAAATTAAAATATTTTCCTACGATGATGCTTGAGGAATCTGAAATTAATTTAAATTCCACCAGCAGGTCTAAACAATGAACAAACTTTCTAAGATTTAGCTTATTCAAATTCAACCAGTAAATTCATGCTTTGATTTTCAAAAATAAGTTTCTTTATCAAAAGCAAAAACACATCAACAAAATTTTGAAGTTTAGGAAAATGAGGATAAAAAAATAAAAAAATATTCTACACAATCTCCATTATAAATAGCATCCTTTTCCTTTTCGGGTTTCTTTAGTCTTTTAAATTAATTTTGCTATTCTGCTTATTGTAAAAAAAAAAAATGATTCCTTCAGAGCAGGTTTAGGTATTTGGGTGGATGTGAACAATATCATCCACACCAACTAAAAACTCACCTAAACTCACCTTTCTAATGTTAATTTTTAGGGGTATTGGTCTGCTTAAGGTTGGAGATAGGATTAGTCAAAAAAAAAAAAAAAAATGGCCACACCATTGAAAACCATTAGTAAAAGTGAATACTAAAGGTTACAATAGCATAAAAGGTATTTGCCAGCGCCAATTTTAAATGTGATATTTATTAAAATCAGATACTCGAATAATACCCCTAAAAAACAACATTAGAAGGTGGGTTTTTAGTTGGTGCACAGTGCGGACGACTGCAGATCTTCACATTCACCTGTATTTGTTTTGTGAGTTGAATTTGAAAAATTATTGGCTTCTAACAAAATTCAAGCTATTTATTTACATCTTGGTTGTAACAGTTTTGAATAATGTATTTTTATTTCTTTTGTGTTAAATTTGGTGACAATATTAATGGTGTTATCAAATTGAAGCTAGAGGAAATGTTCCTATTCCATTCACTTAATTTTGTGTAGTCAATTCATCTCATATTACCGAATTAAAAAAAAAAATGCAAATTAAAATTTAATTATAATAATTTGAAATTATTTCCTTAATAAATTCAGATACATCTGCTAGTTATTTATCTATATATTTGCTAGTTATTTATTATCTATATAAATATTATTTTTACTATTTCTTTTTTCTTATAAACTATTCTGTTTTTTTTGTTGTTTTTTTTGTAGACCAATTAGTAATCATCATTCAACATAAAGATGACTAATCCTATTGTTTGTATGGATGTGTCTGATGCTGTGGAATTGAATGAGGAGTACGGACTTTACCTGAAACCAACTGCACGTATCAATGTGTCTGTTCAATTGCCTCAGTTGAAGTGTCCAGGTAAGACGATTTCCAACTGGGAAGTAATGGAGAAAGTGAAGAACATGATCAAGCCACACATTTTCACCTCATTGAAAGTGACGAAGAGCACTCTAGAGTTTATTCGCCTTGAAGGCGAAGCGGAGAACAAAGCGAGCATCAAGACCCTAATCTGCAGACTAGATTCCAAATCTATAAAGCTCAGTGGCTTCTCTGATATCCTTCGAGTGAGAGCGGCCGAGGCGAAAATCCATTTCCCCACCCGTCATGACATGGCCTCCTACTTCAGAGATGCCAAGAATATCAATGAGATGAAGCCAGGAGAGAGGCCTGATACTGTGCATTTTAAAGACCTCCCAACAAAGTGGTTCTTAAATAAATCAGATCCTAACAAAGACAAGCCGAGTGAACGTGTTTTAAATCAGGTTTTCAGTGTTTTTGGTGATATTCGCTGCATGGACATTCCAATCCTTGACCCTTACAGAAAGCAAATGATGACCACAAAACCAGGCACAATTCAGACGTTTTCCTTTGGTCAAGATCTCACATTTGAAGGGTACATCCAGTATAAAGAATATGTTGGCTTTATCAAAGCTATGGACTCTTTAAGAGGAATGAAGCTTATGTATAAAAATGGAGATGATAAAGCATTGACAGCTAATATTAAGGTAAGAAATATTTTTGTTTTCTTTAGTTTATCTACTCTCTAGAATAAAAGTGAAAAATTTCAGACTTTTTATTCCTATGATATCGAAATGGCAATTATATATTTTTTTTTCATTTAAGCCTTAATTTGATTTGATGAATTTTCTGAATCATGATTAAAAAAGCTGCTCAAAATGAGTTTATTTTTGTTTGTCCAAAAATATTCTAGAAGAAATAGGTAAATTGTTATTTCTATAAAGACTTCTTTTTCAATGGCCAATAAGTAAAGTTAAAGCTTTTTACCAACCAAATTTATATTTCATTTAACTTTTGTACTGTTTTTTTTAAAGTATTATAGAAGTGATAAGCAGCAAAAACTTTGCTTAAAATAAAAAATATTTTATTTATGAAAAAAATCTCAGTGAAACAAAGAAAGAATGTACATTATTGATTGAACCCAAAAATATTGTTTTTTGATGAAGATTTTAAAAAGTACATATGCGTTTGGGAAGCGAGGTTGGAGCAGTGGAAAAAGCTTGGTCTCTGGAATCGTATTACACGAGTTCAAATTCCAGTCAAATCCATTGCATTCACTTTCAGCTGTCTCGGGCAGATGAGGCTCGTTAACTTGGGAGAGTGACTCATCTAGGTGTAGAGCAACACTGATTACAAAGCCCATAGATATAATGAGCACATAAAAATGGCCTTGTGCATAACTTGGGTTGGTGCTCGACCAAGTAAATATTATGATATTATGAGTTTGGGCAATAAAGATAAATGGTCACAGCCTTTGAATATTTTTTTAACAAAAAAGGGAAGTTTTCAAATAACTATCAGCAAATTGTAGATAAAGCATGATATATTCATTACATCACATAAATATCAATCATCATTTCTTACTAAAAACCTAGAGAAACCCTCACATAAATGACTTATTTCAATGGAAATAGGCAAAAGCTTTATGATATAAATAAACTGAAATAATTTAAAAGCACATATTCAAATAATCTATTATACTTAATTTCAAAAATTCAACTTTTTAACTGAATTTGGAAAATACAAGCAAAGTTTTTTAGGTTCTGATTGACAATCATTTGGATGTAGATTTAGTAACTATTATCAGAATACAACTGATTCTGTTAAGAATTGTATTAATAGAAATATACTCTTGCTGAAACCTTTTTGATATTAAATATTCTGCTCTGGTGAGTTATTAAAAATTGTGATTAAAAAGTCTAACATTAAAACCTATTATGCTCTAATTTGTTTATAATTCTTGATAACTGTAAATATTTAATTGAAAGGAAAGACTCTTATACGTCATAAGATACAGTATTTCTATGGAATTTGATTTTGTTAATTGTATTTTTTAATTTGTACATTAGGTTGATTTTGACAAAACCAAACATTTATCAGAGAAATCAATTCGAAAACGAAAACTGGAACGGGAGAAAATAGAAATTGCTGAAAAAGAACAAATTGAAAGAGAGAGAAGAGAAAAGGAAGAAGAAGAAAGAAGGCAAAAAGAAGAAAAGTGAGTCTCTTACCAAGAAGTCCCATAATGAAATGTTATACCTACAACTACTCCTAGCAGTCCATTAACGGTGTCCTGGTTCATTTCCTCCTTTTATTTTGATATCTGGATGAGATTTACCTTCTACCTAAAAGGTTATTCATATTGCCTAGATTTCTTTCAATAATTTTCATATATTTGATTTCTCACCTACTGGTTCAATGCATTTTTTTTAATTGAAAGTAGACTCTGTACAAGTGGATGTTAAAATTTTAATTATGTTGTCCTGGTAAATCATTTTTCCAGTGAGTTTAAATTTCTCTTTAGAGACATTCTGCCACTACTTGAAATATATCTTGCATCCTTGACACATATAATCATATAGTCTTTGAGCATCCATGTATCATATCTATATTGAATTAATGGCTTGCTTTAAGGTTTATATGCACTTTTAGTGGTTATTTGATTAGATAGGATTTTTAAAGATTTAATAGAATATAAGGTTTGAATTTCATATTTTGTCTTTAATTTCAAACAACCCAGCCAACATTCATGAATGAAAATCAGTTTTGTAGATTTAGAAGTCACAAATTACATTAAAACATTCTAATAAAACTAAACCAAATGTTTAGTTTATTAGTTTGTTTATGCATATTTTATTTGTTACCACTAAAAATATTTGCCTACGAATAGATTAGTTTTTAAATACTTTTTACATACCAAAAGATTCAGCCTTAAATATCCTATAAGGGACATTATATGATAATAAAGAAAACTAATTAGAATTTTTTCTACTGTTATAACAATTCATTTATTACACAAATATTAGTGTTTATTTAGTATAATCAGACTTAGCTAAGGTAGAAAGCTGGTTGAACATGATATTGTATGTCATTAGTAGGGCTATGACAATATGCATTTATTAAAGAATACGCTTGCCACAGACTTAAATATTTTGCTATTTTACCGTTTCTTTTAATTCTGTAGTAATTTAGTAATATCTACAGAATTAAAAGCAATGGTAAAATTGCAAAATAGCCCTGTAACAAGTAGGGCTGTAACAAGAATAATCTTCAATAAAAGCATATTGTCGCAGCCCTAGTCATTAGTATATTCTATAACTAAAAAATAATCATAAATACTTTTGTTTCTCAGATTTAGAATAGTACATGGATTGGGGATCTTTTAATAAAAACTTATTTTATGTACATTAATGGTTATTTATTAAAAAAATTTAATGAAATCAACAAACTGGAATTCATTGTTTTTATTTTAAACAAAACTGTGAAATGATACTAAATAGTTTTTGCTGTGATTTGACATTCATATTACTACTTCTTACAAAGTATTTTTAAAATTATTAAAGAATCTAGATTTTTGTTTTTTTTATGATTTGAAACTAGTGACTGTTTTTATTCAAATTCAAATGTAGAAGCTACAAGTGAAGCTTCTATCAGTATTATCAAGGCAATATTAAGATCTTTTCAGTATATCAATCCATTTTTATTTGTCTGTGATTCATTCTTAACTGATGACTTTTTACTATATCTCTCCTTGCCATGACATCACTCACTTCTTTTCTAATAATTATTTCTTTTCCCCACATGAAAGTTAATCATCTTCAATTATTTTTTATCCTTGACAATTTTAAAAAATAGCTTGGTTATATTTTTACAAAATTTTTATGCATTTTTTGTAATTAAAAAAACAAACTTTATTTTTTACAGACGCAAACGGGAATTTGAAGAACATGAAAAGGCTCGTAAACAAGCAGAAAAAATACAACGACAGGAAGAACGGCGTCGGGATCGTGAAGACAGACGCCGTGAGAAGCAAGCAGCCAAAAGAAAGCATGAAGAAGAAGAAAAAAAGAATTTAAAGTTGGCACAAGATGAACGTAAATTATTGGTCACTCAACGAAAACTTGATTCTTTACGTCTTATGAGTGAAATTTTTAAAAATGTTAAGGTATTTGCTCTTTTTCTTTTTATTTAACATAATTTTGTAATTCTATTAATTAAATTAATAAAGCACTATCCTCAACCTAGTATTATTGAGATAACTCAATATCTTTCAACTTTATTGAACAAAAATCTCTCAATATGATTGTTAAGCTTGCAGCCATGTTTATTCTTAGATTTATATAAAAAAAGAACATGTTTCTAAAATAATGTTAATTTTAAGTAATAATTGAATGGCGGACTCTGATTAAGTGGATAAATAAGATTTGAAATTTACACTAAAATGTGAGCATTTGTTGAGTTTATTAAGAGATCATATTGTTTATGAAAGTGATTCTATAGATTGGGAAAATAATAGAAGTAAACAAAAAGCTAAATATGAGATGGATTACTTTGAGTTATTTGAAAATTACAGCTAAATTAAAATTGAAATTTTTCTAACATAACTTGATTTCAGAATAAATTTATTTTAATATGTATTTTGATATTTTTCAATTATAAAGAATAAAAAGATTTTAGGAAATAAACATTAACAAACTCAACTTTATTCTATTCATAGATGACAAGGATGAAATTAAATAAGGATAACTCAAAAGTGCTTTCTACACTTTTTGCAGAAATTTTGGCTTAGGCACCCCTCTTGAAAATCTCCATAGCACATGAAATCACCCACACTGGAAATGCTAGTTTTTAAAAGATGATTCCTTTTTTTTATAATTGAAGGTGATTAAACTGAAAGAGGATGAAGACCGTCGGCAAGCTGCTCTAGAAGAGAAGAAACGTTTAAAAGCAGAACAGGAAAAATTGCTGCAATTGGAGGAGGAGAAAAAAAAAGCAGAGGCAGAACTGAAGAAACAGATGGAGATGAGGGAACGCGAACGGCTTTTACGGGAGCGTCTCCTTAAAAAAAGAAAGGCTGCACAGGATCGAAAGCGAGAGGAAAGCAGAGAAGAATTGCGCAAAAAACTCACTGAAAGGACAGTACGCTTAAAAAGTGCTGTTGTTATGAAGAGATAACCCTTTATTTGTTGGTTAGGAAAAAATGTTCTTTTTCTTTCTCAAGAATTTCAGACCAAGCATGTATAAGTCGACAAGAGGAAATATCAATGTGTAAAAATATGGGTTTGATTTGTAATATCAAATAACTTTTCCTAAAAGCTGATTAACTAAAGATGATCTCACTATAATTGGTTTTACTGAAAGTTATTTCACCAAAAACTCAGTAAATAAACATATAGCAAGATAAATTTTAGACTTGGTTCAGATTTTAAAAAATTCTATTGATACATTATCTATTCATCTTATAACCAATATAAAAAACTCTGCTTGTTTTAATAATTCAAAATCACAAAACCTGATTTACCTCAAATTTCATAAATTAGTCCATGAAGTTTCAGTTTAGGTTCGAGGTACACATTGTGTGTCCCCTTCCGTTTACATTGTGCAATGAAAAGCACTGTTTTAAGGGTTATTTAAGAAATTTACCACCGGGTAGAGAACCTTCAAAAAAGATATTTCCTTTAAAGTTTGCAATTTGGGACCAATTTGTTTAGAATTTTCCATCTTTGTTTGCCACATGCTCCTCAGATAGTTTGCATTATTAAATTTTTACATGTAACTGGGGTAGAACAGTTTAGGGTAGATGTGCATACTCAATGTTTAGATATAGCTTCAACATTTTAGAACAATGACCACTTTGTGGAATCTGTTAACAGAGCCTAATGGTGGAGTTGGGATTTTGCATTTGAGGAGGCTATAACTTTGTGTATGAATCGTTCAGGATAAGGGTTGGCTAAAATATTTTCTTTAAAAAATATACTTGAGCAACATTGGGTATGTCTGCTAGTTAATACTAAAAAGAATATCAAATTTATGAAAGGAAAAAGAAATATTCATTTTTTAAATCAGCTTTATTCTGTGATATTTTTTATTCTAACTAAATCTATTGTACTATAAAAGTGAAACCAGCATGCTTGCTTGTATGTATGAGACCCTACATCCTGTTTAGTGTTTCATACTTCCAGTTAGCCTAGCACCTTTCTTTCACTTAAAGAAAACTGGTGTTTAATTTTATTAGTTAATTTGAATAAACTTTGAACTTTTAAGGGAGGAGTGGATTTCATTTCATAGAATTTTTTCATCATTTAAGATACTTTCACATTGGCAGTTTTATTTAAAAAGATCTTATTTGTTCTATTTCTTATAAACAAGAATGATGGCTGATTTGTTTGAAAACGATTTGGGTGTAAATAGCGTTTGTTTTTTTGTTAAAAAACACTTAAAGCATTTGACTAAATATTGTATCCTTTCATTTTTACACGAATATAAGAAAAGGTATATATTTGTAAAATTAT